>PHNY01049153.1:1909-22338 GCA_003724115.2 Anethum foeniculum
TCGTTATATGTACAAATATCTACCAAGTATATATAATCATGCTAAAAAAATTAATACAAACCTAAATTATATAGCTATAAAAAAATAGCAAGGATGATATACTTATAAAATTTTTGTAATTAAAAATTTGCAAACTTTAAACATATTAGAGGGTTAATTACACAAAAAATATTGAAAGTATTCATTAAAAATTGAGAAAGTATGATCACACAACACACACTAACATTTGAATGTATTGCACTTGTTGTAATTTTAATCGCTTTATATAAACATAGTCAATTAAATTATAGATTCATATTTGGAATAGGATATGTAATAATATTAAAAAAAATAAATCTCTTACCCAATTATAAATAGATTTCGATTTTCTTTTCCTAAAAAGTAGGACTAAAAAAGAAAGTTTTGAATTAGAGTTTTTGATATCTATTAATTCATAAAAATGTGAAAATTAAAAAAGTAGAATGAGGCGATTTGAGAGGTGCCACCAAAACGTCCATGTTTTCTCTTTTATATAAAGATAATCAACTAAGTCGTGCTTGATATGGACGCGATTATAATAAGAACAATTTTGTGTGAGATCGGTGAGAATAATTGTTTTACACACCTTAAAAGTTCAAAACAATTGTTAAGCATATTTTTAATATTGTATTCTCTACAAGATAAAGTGTTATTAGTGTTCTCACTCTTAAAAGTATTTTCAGTAGAGTTTGACCCGTATAAATTATTACATAAATTAAATATGCGAAGGCTAAAATTAAGTATTAACTTAATTTTTCGTTACACCTATTTCTCTTAAGTTTTCTTAGGACGAGACTTATTGTAATGAATATATTTTTTTGACGCTATATACATAAATAAACACTAATTCGTTGTAAAATCAAAAATTTTGAATTTGAATTTTAATTGAACCACTTTTGAGGATGAAAGTGTTTGGTTTAATTTCAAAAATCTCTTAATCAATTAAAAAAATCAATTTTTTCAAAAAGAATAGGACCTAAAAATGATTCGTTTTTATATTTTAAAATATCTTATCCAATTTATAAAAGGTTTTGATAGTATTTCCTTAAAATATAAGACTTAAAGAAGAAAATTTTAAATTCGAAATTTGATTTGTATTTGAGTTTATTAACATATTTTTGAACACTTATCTTTTATAATTATTACCATACCTAAAAATTAGTACACGAAAAAATGAAGTTTTGATTTTTAATATTTAAAATAGAGGAGCTCTAGAAAAAGATAAATTTGATTCGAACGATTCTAGAGCTCACGTGGATTTTCCTTTATATATATTAGGATTAAGATTTATCTATCACCTCTAAATAAATCAGGACGAAGGAAACAATCACTACGCACAAACATATACCAAATCAGAACAGATCTCCTGTCTCACAATTATAGAGTGGATAATTTCGAACAAACACAAACAGGAACTTGCATAAAAAAAAGTTCTGCTTTTATTTTAGTCCTTTTTACTTTTTTGCAATGTCATAGTGGTCCATATTCTAACCAGTAAGGGCTAGATTTACACAAGGCCCCTAATGAGAAAATGCTATAGTGAGTAGCAGTACACAGTTCAACTCATATTAGTTTGTGAATATGAAACAATTCCTATGATCCATGGTCTTATTACATAACTAAGTAAGTGGGACAAACTTTTAGAGGGGTGTATTCATTTGAGATTTGAAAGGATCGATAAGAATTCATGGATTTTATTAGAATTTGTAAGTCTATAGATTATTTAAATTCCACACTGATTTGTATTTGGACTTTTTCAATTCTATACAGATTTTGATAGATTTTAATGGATTGATTTATCAAGATTTTGGTGGACTAAACAAAATCTCATGAATTTTGGTGGACTAAACAAAATTTCATGGATTTTGTTGGGTTGATTTGTTATTAATTATTTTATTTCATAATATCTTAAATCAACTAATAACTATATTATAATTTAAAATAAAAAATAAGATTGAAATAGCAAGTTTAACTCCTAACTTATTATCCGTTATGTTCCTCACACTTCGTATGTTGGTCTTCGTTATCTTCTTCATTTATCGTACGGGACCTATCATCCCGCATAGAATCAGCAATGTTAACTCTCCAAGTATGTGCTTCCGTCCTTTGTCGTTATTGACTTAGATAACATAATTTTTTGATATTAGATTTGTGAACAACGAGAGAGATCGGGCTCATTGAAGTTTGGGAGTAAACATGCTTAGCGAGATGGAGTTTCTCAAAATTTCATTTTAATTTGGGAGTAAATATGTATATGTACAATTTTGATGATTTTTGAATAATCCTCCAAAATCTTATCTAATTTGGCTAGATTTCAAAACATGTAAAATATACTAACAAATCCATCAAAATCTATCATTTTATTAAATCCAAAAAAATCCATGACTTTTTGAATATCATGAGATTTTAATGGATTGNNNAATTGAATACCATAAGATTTTAAAGTACTTTTTAGAATTCTGATTGATTACCCCAAAATTTTAAAAGACTTTTTAAAATCCAAATTCAATACCTTCAGGAATTATTTATAATCCAAATTGAATACCTCTGAATTTTTAAAATTCTTCAAAGTCTTAATTGAATACACCCTCTTAGTTAGTAAGCGGGGGATCTAGAGGGACAAAGAGTCGGGAACCTGCCCCCTAATTTTACAAAATTTAGTATTATACAATGAAATTTGACAGGAACATGAGATATTTTAAGCAAGGTGTTGTGAGTTCGAATTCTGAAAGACGCTCAAAGACACATGAATTCTTGTATATTGCATTACTTATTGCGATTTTAAGACATATTTAAATTAATATTGTCGTCCTCTTGAGATTTTGTGGTTCGACTGAGACAGTATCATTTAACTGCATGCACAAACGCATGTCCTCGTCCTGTCGTCCATGGTTGCTAGTAACATCAAAATCTCGTAGATACAGAATCAGAATCAACTAAATACTTTGCTTTTTATAAATACTGGTTACTGAACTCTTGCTGGTCAAATCCCCTTATGGTCAATACGGGCCCTGATTTGAATATTTAGAAGCAGCCTTCCCATATCCCAAATAAGTAGTACACAAGAAAAAACAAAAAACAAAAAGAACAGTTTAAACTGATCTATTTGTCAATTATAAACTATTACAATGCTTTGACGAAGACCATGCGTAAACTAAAAGTCATCATAAATATATTTGTAAAAGTAGTACCAAAATCGCTTTTGTAAAAAGAATAAAGAAGGTACCAAACATTGAGGAAGACGAGGGCATGCAGCAGCCAGATTGAAGAAAACAAAGTATATATGGTGCTCCATCAAATTACTGTAAATATTGATTAAAGAAGATTGTGGAAATGATAAAAGAGTGAATATTGTTGAGGCTTTTTAGAAGAATATGCAGAGTGTGATTGACTATACATAATTCTGTATACACTGTACAGTGAGGTATTGGATAGCTAGGACAAGGACAAATTAAAGGAAGGGAATAATGGCGTTCGGGATGTTAATCGGTAAGAGATAAAAATAATGGAAGGGGTTAAATGGTCCAAATGGCAGGGGTAAGCAAAATCGATCCTGAATCAAAAAAGTGAACCGAACTATATATGTTAATTCGGTTTGGGCCCTAATTTATTAAAAATTCGGTCTTTTCCGACTGAATAGACAAAAATATAAATCAATTTTGTCCAAGTTCTTTTAAAAAATATTTTGGTCCAACTAAATAGCTTGAATAGTCCAAATAATAATATATTATATGTTTTATATTATATATATCTTAAAAAATATAATTATAATTTGTAATTCGTGATTGTATTTATATATTCATATATAGAGCTCTCAATGTCTCATTAGTTTAATAATATTTTAAATTTTATAAATTTTGGATTATTTTAATAAATAAAAAAATTGAAAAAAAAGTTTTGGTCCGTTCTGTTCAGAATCAGATCAAAATCGAATTATTTCGGCTCGGTTCATAACGCAACTTCGATCCGATTTGGCGCGGAAAAAATAACATTTCAATTTTTAATCTATTTAGTTCGCTTCGGTCTTGGACCGGACCGACCGAATGATCGGCCATGACTATTCACACCTGATTCGAATATCACGTGTTGTTTATAATAAATTAATAATAGTTACTCACATAAATTTTATTAATAAAATAATTCCAAATTACCACATCATAAAATAAATTTGGTATCCAATTTGATATTTTAACATTACTCCCATATATATACTTTCTATTATTCTAAACTAATTAAAAATAATTAATAACCTACTCAAGGTTGGTATGAATTGGCTAAAATTAAAGAAGTACAAACTTATTAGTTGTTTGCACAAACTTTAAGATTTAGGAGTAACTTTATGACTTCAATTTTTTTTCACAAATGTTAGATATCATTTTTTTATTAATTTTTTTTCTTATAAATGTAATGGATCTTGTGTATTTTAATTCTACAAATTAAAACCTGTCAATTGTGATTGGGAGTTATGTTCAATTTTTTTTATATTTCTGCCAACTTTTATCAAATTTGTAATTCTATAGTTTACAATTTTTTTTATAATTCTCAGAATATGAGTTATCACTTTTTTATTAATTATTTCACATAAATGTGACGGAACACATGTATGTTAATATTAATCTCACTAACTAAAACATTTTTGAAGTTATTTTAATATTTGTTTTTCTGATACTTTTAATATTACTTTATGAATATGTTTGGGTTTATTTAAAAAATATATTTATAATCTAAAAGTGTAATTTATTCAGCTTAAGTGAAAAGTAATATTTTTAATTTTCATTTGGATGCATGTATTTGACTAATTTTACTTAAATTTAATTAATTTTATAAATTTTAAGTAAAATAACAAAATTTATATTACTTAATATAAAACAAATATATATATAAATTGTAAAATATGAGTTAAGAATCACTTAAAAAATTGTAAATATACACATGAATAATAATTTAAAGTGAAACAGGTAATTTCAAGTTACTTTACTCCATTAATATAAATTCCACAAATTTAACTTTGAAAGTTATTTTCAATTTTCTTTTGATATATTTTTTTGGAGAAATTAATAAAACAAATAATATGTTAAAAAATGTTTAATTTGTTTTATTAAATTACATATCAATTCAGATTGAAATAACATGTCTCTCCTGCTCTCCACTCTCCTCCTAATTAGATGATCTATGCACACGTCACACGATCGATATCCGATACTCGTACAATTAAACTTCCGATGTGACTCAGGTCAGTCTTCATTATACCCTAAACTCTATATAGCATGTGTTACTTGGATTTTTGTTTGAAGTGCCCCAAACTCGGGAAGGAAGTAGGGTTAAATGCAAAAAGAAAAGTGAAGATTAATTTCATTTATTACTATGATAAACTCATAATCAAGATATTAATTTTTGAGGTTTTTTAAAAAGTATACTCCCTCCGTTTAAAAAAACATGTTCACTTTAGTTAAAAAAAAATTTGTTTTAAGTTTATATTTTTCAAAACCAACTCTAGTTTACATATCTCAGATTTATATTTCCAAGATCAACTATATACCACATATTATACTCAATTAATGCAATTAATACAACTTTTTTCATCAACATTCACATTTCTTAATATGTGTGATTTTTTGAAAGTGGACATCTATTTTAAAACGGAGGGAGTAATTTTTAAATCAATATACTTATATAAAATAGAAGACGGAGGCGTTTTTGTGTATGATTTAAATCAATCTGCTGGGACGGAGGGAGTATGATTTAATCAATCCTTTTTTAGATGTTATTGGTTGCTTGATCTACATCGGTAGTATTGATGTTGTTAGTGACGGGTGGAAAAAAAGAGATCTTGGAATTGTGACAAAGTAATAAGTTTTGAATTATAATAACTGTAATGTAGTCGTATCTTGATTTTATAATTTCTATAATTTTGAAATAATATTTTGTTTTATACAATTTATATGTTCAATTTAATACATATTATTTGGTATTTAAATTTAAGTAAATAATATTTGTTATTTTATATAAAATATAGTCAAAACTCAAAAAACAATTGTGTTATCATATTTGTGTTATCATATTGTGTTATCATCTATTTTTTTTTGAAAAATATAATATTAAATATTTTTTGTAAAATGCAATTTTACAATTAATTGCAAGAATCAACACAAATACAAGAACATTCAACTAGAACTCATATTTTTTTGAAACAAAATAAAAAAGAAATTGATTTGGTTGTAGTGCAAGGCGTATTCTTGTAAATATTTTTGTAGTAGACAAACAATATTAATTTACAAAAGTATAATTTTGTTTTTTTGACAGGAAGTATTATTTTCGTTAATTTCTCTATTTCTGATTATTTAGAATTAATTGGGACATGCGGTTAATAAAAGTACTGCGCATAAACTCTCGTAAAAGATTGTGAAGAAGTGAACAGCGAGAAGGTAATTTAAAGAAGCATGATAAATTAAGAATGATAGATTGATCGATAAGTAATGGATCAAGTTTGGTCCATCCCAGGGTGTGCTACAAGATGACCAAATTTGCTCCATCAAAGCCCATACATAAGCATCACGAGTACTTAAGAATTACGAAACTAATCAATATTCTCCCATGCATATGATCATACATGCACGACATGATTCAGACTAGTGTATTTATCTTGCTTTAACTCTACTGCAAATCTAGCTAGCTAGTCTTATGACGTTCGTTCGAAAATGGATTCAAGAAAAGCCACTGAAATTCGGGGGCGGCCAAACACCTCCCCCGCCATCAGTAACGTACGATAAGCAGGACAAGGGCACGAGACAGAGCCCTCGGGTCCTGAGATCTCTCGTCCCCTCCTCTTCTCCGTTTACATCTCCTGTACCCTGATCATCCAAAATGCTATATTAGCTCAACACAGAATTGCATACATTATGAATGAGTTTGAGTGTGTGTTTGTTCCTCTTACCCCTTGCATCTTTTTGGTCCTGTTGCGCGATGACTTCATGTATGGGACGCTGAGAGTCTACGTACGGAAGACCAGAAGATAGTCAAAGGTTTTGTTCAATCAAAGTTCTAGAAGATATATATCACATTTTTACTACAGATTGAAGTTACCAAATGACTTGGTAATAATGAAAAACACCAGTTGACTAGATTCCCCATGACCGTACATGTAAGAAATTAAATATTTCCAAGAAATCTATTTCCACTCAACTAGCTACCATTGTAGTTTAACGACCGTTGTAATCTAGCGGATATTCCTGGCTTTTTTTTAATTATTTTTTTATAATCCGGTGTCCGGGCCAACTTGCGCGCACCTCGACTAATCTGAGGACTGCTAACACACTAGTACCCACCGAGCATGTCAGTCCACTTACTTCAGTGTCTCCCAGTGAAATGTCAAGGACTCCATGGTTCCGAGCATATAATGTTTTGCCCTTTGTGCATCAAAGAAAACATATTGAGGTTCAGCTAGCTAGCTGGTACGTACACTAATGGTATAAAGGCAGTCCTAATTAAAATTCTTACAAGGAGAACCCGTATGGTTAATCAGTTATCTATGAAATGTACTCGTATCATATAATTAAAGAACAAGTAGAAACTAAACGAGACACTTATTCTGGAACAAATATATACACAATGTTCATATACCTTTTTAGCCAGCTTAAGTTGCAAACTCAGAACAAGAGTATATAACTAAAGAAGAATGTTAGAAATTGAAAGTGACGTATATACCTCAACCTGGTTTTGGAGAAATTTGATATATCCGATAGCCTCCATTAGTACTGATGCTGTATCTGTCTGCAATTTTAGTTGAATTTACGTCATATTTTTATAATTATAAACTTTCTAGGGGCTTCACCAATATAACAAAGTTTATGGTTTTCATGGATAGGAATACTTGCTATTGCCGATAGATAATATATACTATGTGTTTGTTGTGATTCAACTGAGAACAATTTTATTGTGATAATACTTGTTTTGCACTAACCATATAACATAAAAAACATGTAGAGCTATTGTTCTCCACTTTTTTTTTTAACACATGTTACTCTCACCCATGTTACTCTCACCGTTTCATGCTAACACGTGTTTTTCATAGAATGTGACTGGAGATGTATGCAAATATATTTATATCTATTTGAAATATATTTATATATACATATGTATTTACACAGTTTTACCCGAAGCCGTGCAGATTTTATATGCAAATATATTTATGTTTAATCTGATTTAGCAAACCTGACCACATTTATATTTTTGTTCCCTGTATATATGTAACTTTAACTAAGATATATATTGAAAAGCAGAAAATGTACCTTGCCAAAAGGTGCCACTAGTTGCTGGAGAGCTGCAATTCTATCTCCCAATTTCTCTTTTCTAACCTGATATAAAAGAGGCAACATTTACAAAAATTAAACATTTAACTAGAGAAAAATTTAAGATCAGTTCAAGTTATAAACAAATGCAATGCTTTGCTAAACAAACAAAGTACATGGGCATTTATATATCTTTGTTTAACACCTTAAAGGGGGGACAGGAAGAGCGTGAATCCAATCGAGATTTCTTTGGTGCTGCTTGAGGTGGCTTGGTTTCAAGAGAACTGCTGGGTCTCTTGACTTCAGAAACTCCAATATTATTGAAGGCTGATGATGATACCTTTGAGATTCAAGGGTTATGAATTGTTAATACATTGAAAATAAATCACTTTTAATAAAAGACATGATATGTCTGATAAATGTAAAAAGAAGAATGTATAAAGCTGGAACTATCTTTTTATCATCAAAAAAGAGAAAGGCATGCATATCCCCTTTGGTCTCATTTTATAATTTCAATGAAAAATTAAACAGATTAACTTTTGTATGCATATTTATATTTTTTAGTAATTTACTTTCTCCATTATTTATATTTCATGCCTGAAAGAGCAGATAGCTAGCCAGTACACAACTAGCTAGATTACCACATTGTGATTGTTCTTTTGCCCCAGCTGGCCATTTAATTAGGGAATGGTTCTAGTTCTAGTAATACTTAAAGAGTCTAATTAGTCTTGCACACATAATTATCTATCATAATTATTTAATTACTTTTATTAAATTATGATTTCCAGTAGGGTGGAGTAAGATATTACTAATAAGCTTAGATAGGCGAGCGATCATATGTATTAATCCTATGTAATTACCTATCTTTACTACTAGAATGTTAGCCTTTTTCGATAATGAACTTCTAATTTCGTCGGAAGAAATCTCGCTTCCGACAGAAGATATAGGCTAATTAGTCTGTCAGAAAAGGTAATTCATCATGCATCTACATGATTAATTAGACCATATATGAACGATTAGAGATGTGGGAGTTAAATTATAAGTGATGCGTAACTATATGTTCGCTTACATTTTGCATGTCAAAAATGATCACTATATATATTTGCTGGTAGAAAACTTGATGAAGAAATATTATGAAGAAGAAGAAGAAGAAACATTATTGATGCGAAATTATCAAAAGCTCTTTCAAGAAGAAAACTCTAAGAATAAGATTGTTATAATACTCACATTAGTAGGACAATTACTTGATGGCCTGCTAGGACTTAATTGCAGCTGCATATTCTGAAGACTATATGGAAGGCTGCTTTTGAAAAGGCCAAGGTGATCATGGGGAGATTGGCTATATCCAGAACTGAATCTCGCTGAATTGAAGAGATCTAAGGACTCCAAATTCATGTTTAAAGAGCTCGATGATAATGTGGAATCCGAAGAAGCTGCAGACTGATTCAAGTTTGAGATATTTATAGTTGGCAATATTTGGCTGAAGGTTCCTCTTGCAGCAGTAGTACCACTTGCAGCAGACATAGGACATGAGTAGTACTTCTGTTGCGGACTGGAATAGAATCCTCCTTCTCCTCCTCCTCCGCCTGGAAGTTGAAAACCGTTGATTTGACAACCAGAAGAGAAGGTTCTGAGCAAATTTCTCTGCTCATTTTTTAGGTAGTCGTCGCTCGAGTGATGTAGTAAGTGTAAATCTTCTATGCTTGATGATGATGAACTGTTTAACATTTCAGTAAATCTTGGATAAGTGGAATGATGAACAGAAGACGAGGCGAGCTCTTCTTTAATCCTTGCAAGTTGAACTTGATCATGAGCAGACAAGGATGTGAAGCTTGATCCAAACCCCATTTCTTGAGTCATGGATGGGGCATTAACATTCGGATTAAATTCCCCGTTATTCCTGCACATATATTACACACACATGTATATTTATAACAAGTTATATATATTAATTCGTTAATATAATAAACTATAGCTACTACAGAGATGAGGGAAAAAGTCAAACAAATCGAGCTAGCTAGAAACCCTAGAAATTAGTAATATGCTGTCAATATATTAGAGTAGGAAAATGTACTGTTGATCTCCCTCGTAAGTTGTGAAACCTTATGAATTAGACTTGGAATATACCGTAAATATTGATTATGCATAAGAATATCCAGAAAGCATAGTTAAAAGCTTGCATGGAGGCACTAAAGTGGCTATAACAAGATCAAATCAAGATGTAGGTTAAAACAAAAAAAGAGAGATTCCAGTATAAAAGTTAAAAAATGTTGTTCAATTATGTATCAAGTGGCTAAAAATATCATAATTTTGATGTTGATTTGCAAAACTAACTTATTAATTATAAAACTTGTAACTAATATGTAGTTGTGTGTGTAATAGGGAGGGAGGATGAAAGGGATAGGAGGGGGTGAAGAAAGATGAGCAAACTTACAAGATGGGGTTAGGGGTCCAAGCAGCACGGCTGGCTTCAACTTGATAAAAAGGAGCATCAAAAGGAGAGGAACACTGATCAGCAAGCTGCTGCTGCTGATGCTTGTAATGAGGATTTGCAGACTCCATTAATTTATAAAAGGGGCAATCTATTTATATTATGTAAAGGAAGCTCGAAAATCCCAAGATCAATGATAAGTGATTAAGTGGAGGAATAATTACTAGTTAGAGAAAAAGGGGGAGAAGGGAGAGATCTATAACTAGAAATTAAAACAGCAGAAGAGTTCAGGTGACAACCCAAAAACAAGTTGGTGGTGTGCTAGCCTAAGCTTTTACACACTTTATATTTTTTTTCATATAGTTTGAATCTTTACTCTTTCAAAGCCTCTTCTTAAAGTAGTCTTTAAAAGTAAGAAAGCTAGCCTATCATATTTCCCCTTCCCTTCTGACCTCTCTCTTATAATTTCCTTGCCCTCTCTATATTTTTCTTTCTTTCTCCAAATTTCTCTTTTTAACTTTTTGCAACTTGATCCACTACGCGCACACATGAATATATAATGTAAATATAAATTACCACATATATATGCTTATCTCGACTCTAGCTAGCACACTGGATGCCTGCAATTACAGGGAGATGATTACAGCTGCTCTCTACATGACCATATATATGATTAATATCCTGCACCCTCTGCCTTCGATCCCAAGTCTTTCAACAAAAGTCTCATTACACAAATTATGGACCCCATTTCATCATGATCCCTCTCTCTCATGCCCACATGTTCCTAAGCTTTTTTATAAATATGTCTCTCTGTGTTTGTATCATGTATATATGCATGTATATTTTTAGGGTTCTGTTCCCCTGCCAGCGTTGGATGGGAATTCACTGGCGCAATGTTTCATTGCGGCAGTACTCTTCTACCGTAATATTTCATTGCGGCAGCCGCAATGTTTCATTGCGGTCAACGTTAGCTGAGGAACAATTTTCATATCTTTATACATGCATATATATATAAAGACTATATGGAAGACTGCTAATTGATTATTAATATGTCGTTTTAAATTTATTTTCGTTTATCTCGAAAATTGTTTTGATGTCTGTATCAATAATAAAATTGCTTTGCTGATTTTGTTAATTTTCTGAGTTCCATTTCATCGTTTTAAACTGTTTTAGACTTGCTAATAAGCTTTTGATTAGTTGTTTTTACAGAAAGGACAGTACTTATAATACTTCCCTGTCTTAGCGACGTTTTTGACCATTTTTTAAACTGTGAATAAGTACCTATCAAGGCTGTATTAATCTATACCCAAGTAAATCTAAAGTAACCTCCTCTTAATTAATAAATTGACTACTCCGGTCCACTCATATAATAATCTCTTATAAAACTAATTTATCCGGCAACTATTTCCCCACCTCATATATACATTCACTAATTAATTAGTATGATGGGCGCCAGTACCTTTTATTTATTCTTGCTCAATTGCTCATAACCCTAATGCTCTTAGCTCTATATATAAATTAATATATGGTTATTTGGAAACTTTCTAAGTTTCATTGTTAGCTTGTATTGAAAAGAATTTTCAAGGAATGAGCTAAGATATATGGAAGTTGAATTTCTAATTTTAGAAAAAAATTGTACGATAAAATAGTTGTTTATATGATAACTATTGTTGAAAACAATTGAGTAATTGAAGAAAAACTATGCTAATTTTTTATAAATGCAATACTGTCAATCACGATGTCTAATGTCATCGGATTAAAGAATGCATTGAGTCTGCTTGGAAATTAAGGCAAAATCGATCCTTGAACGATGATTGATATAAAAACAAAACCGACACCAGAACGATTAACATATTCGATTTTTTATAAGATTTCAGTTTTCTAATATGTGACTCATGCCCCGATAAAAGTACATGTCTTGCCTATATTGAACCTATTAAAAAGTATTTTGTCGTAAATGTATACTCATTTTCAATCGACATTCATTCACAAATATGATCACAAATAATTGATATATTTCAAGCAATAATTTATCGTAAATCATCATAAAATAACAGATAACTTACGACGTATCAGAACTAATATATTGAAAAGTGACCAATGAACATTATTTATTTTTTTCGAAAATGACCAACAAACATTATTAAACTAGTAGACATAATTAGGGTCACAATTTATAACTAATTATCGGTCGTAAAAGGTTGAAAGTTAATTGGTCAATTTTAATGATCGTTTATGGATAATAAAATACTTACAACTGTAAAAAGTTTCTTCTAGAATACTACCAATAATTCTTTTCTAGTTTGATTTTTCAAAATGGCGTTTCTTTCTTGTTTTTAATTTATGAGTGTTATACTTGTATTTTAAGTTTCTTATGTAATTATGTTAACCAAACATTAAATAAATAACAAAATAAAAGTAAATAATTTTTTAGTCATTTGAACTTCAAATTTTCCGTACTTTCAGTATCGGTAACAATCTATTATATTTAAAAATATCATTATCAATATATCTGAAAAAAATATAGTTATAAACATACCCTCTACTAAACTATTATTTTATTTACTTTTCTCACTAACACTATTATATTTTTCACTTCAACATATGATATATTTATACTTTAGTGTTTGAATAAAATAATAATATCTTTACTTAAAACTTAAAATTTGAAAATGACATTTATAAATCAAAAAAGTATATATTACAACATTTTAAAAAAAATTATATCCATGATATCTTTTTTTCTTAAGCTAGCCCAAGCACACCATATATGAACATATACAAGTAAATTTTACCAGCTATTTAAACCTGATTAAAGAGTTAAAAAGATTATGCGTAAAGTATAAATTGTTTAATAGTCAAATTGTTTGAAGAAATAAGTGAAAAATGTAAATATATGTTTTTTTAATCAATTATGAGCATACAAATATTTTTTCTCGGATTTTAATTAGTCGTGTTTTGTTTGATTTTATTTCGGCTCTATCGTCAGTTCTATAAATCAGATTTTGACGAATTTAAAGCCAGCACGAAATTCACGAAATAATCTTCGATTTAGGAATAGTTTAAAAAGTATTATCCAACTAAAGTTACCTGAAAACCGAAGCAAAGATACAATTACCAATTTTGCTTTATATTTTCAATTATATTTATAATATCTACTTATTTTTAGTTTAAATTACGACATTATAGATATTTATTTATTTTAGAACATACATCTATTCATCTATATTATTTAAGATCTAACGGCCCTTTGAAATAGTTAAGAAATAAAAGGAAAAAATATGTTTAGCTGGGAAAAAATTTATCGGGTTTCAATTGATTTCCTTTTTTACCATTCACATTCCCACGTACTAATCAGAGTTAGTTAATAATAGTAATTACTTGATTTAACTTATTTATATATTACATATTTTATATGTTAAAAAATATAAAAATATTTTAATTAAAATAATTATGAGTATAAAAATATTTCTTCACACACTTTGATTAGTCGAGCTCCGTTTGATTTTATTTCGGAAAATCATAAGTTCTATAAATAAGATTTTGACGAATTTACAACTCACGCCACCAGTACAAAATTGGATTTTTACGTCGTGAAATTTACATTTCACATAAAAAAGGCGACGTGCACAACTGTTTATACATCGAATTTTTAAAAGGGCAACGTGTAATATCCTATATTTTTAGAATTTATTATAATTATTATTTGAATGTTTTATGGATTTAAAAGGGATAAAATTGTGGCTATTTTATTCCCGTTTCATGTTTTCTGTTCTTAATATGCTTAATATGATGATTGTTAGTTTTGCATCTATTTCTGTCGATGGTTTGAAAGTATTTAATTACTTTTATTATTTTTAAACAAATATTAAAACCCGATCATTTTATCAATATCGGTATATTGAGTTCATTTTAGAATTTTAGGGATCGAGTGGATATTTTTATCCGTGTCAAAATTTTATTTATTGAAAGTATAAAAATATTCTACGTGGAACTTGCATTATGTGTGATTATTTAATTATGTGTTAAAACAGTGTTATGTGTTTAATTTAATTTAAAATAATTCTGGTTTAAAAATATTATGTAATAAATATTAATTGTGAACATGTAAGGGCTAGAATATTTTTCGGATAATTATTACATTTTTAAACTACATTTATATGAAATTATATATTAATTGGACTTGTTTGGGATAGCGTATGTGGCATGTACCTATTCTGTCTCGTTTTGCGTGACTTGGTGTACGTTATAATTATTTTTGTGGTTAATTACAAATTTAGAAAATATTTCGTTCTCCAAATAATTATAGAACAGAGCCCCTATCGGGACGTCAAAACCCATAAAATTCATGCTTTTATTTTTATAAAATCAACGGCTTCCAAATATTTTATATTTTCACATTTTCGGGAAGATCACAATTTTTAGGAAATTTAGGTATAATTTTTATAATAATTTAAAAATAATATTTTTAAAATTATTCCTTATTAATTCTTAAGTTCGGGCTAATTAATTTCATTTAATATATAATTAGGCCTCAAATAATTTTAGGGGTAGTAATTTTCTAAAAGTATAAATAGCTAAATTAATTATGATGATTATTGATAAAAAAAAATCAGAAAAATATCAAAAATAAATAGAAAAATCAGTAACTTCTCTGAAATTATGTTCTTGTTTTTGAGCTTGGTCGAAGATCAAATCAATGGTTGGGAGTGTTAGTGATCTTTAAATTTGACAATTTGACGTATAAAGTTTTAAAGATCATTTTCAGATTTTAAGGATTTATAGACTATTGAATAATTAATTAATATTATTATTAATTGAATTATTCTTATTTTATTCATAATAAATAGGCCTTTTGTCCGTTTTTAACGAAACAAACGTGTCTAGACTCAGAAAATTATTTCGCTTTCATTAAAAATACTTTCGAGACCCAATTCCTAATCTGGAAAAAGGTTGATTGTTTTACAATCATTTATGAGTTAGGTATTTACTGAAAAAGTCGTGTTTTGACCCGATTTCAGTTTTAAACTTTCCGAGCCAAATATTTTGACGAATTGAGTTATGTGTTACATGAACTATGTGCTTACATGCATTATATGTTTATGTGCTTAACTAGTTAGAATTACGTGATTATGTGATTCCTGTGATTGCTTCGTGTAAGAAGTTATTGTTTGGGTAGGCGATAGAGTTGTAGCGAGCAGTTTGTCAGATTATTATCGTTTAGACGATTAAAGTGATATATTTTGGTTATAGGTGCGGGTCATTCGAGATTTTCAGAACCAGACCGACCGGATAAAGAGAAATTGACTGAGATTGCATATCAGGCTGTTAACGACCGCAAGAACGGCAAACTAAAAAGTTATTGGAATAAAGTTGGTGATGTCACGAGACGTCAAAATGAGATGATTGTGTTAGTTGCGAGTATGTGGAATTGTTAAGGACCAATGGCAAGTATTCATCCTTAATTCTAAATATTTTAACATTCAAAATATTTGATTCTGATTATACAAGTACGTTTCTACTATTCTACGTTCAGAATAGATAAATGCTTTTACATATCCAAAAGTTGGTTTTTAAATTATATAAATGCTCTCACTGTTCTAAATTCAGAATAGACAAATATTTTATGCCTTGAAATACTAAGGCTGTTTTGATATTAATCCTGACCATGTGAAACGGGGGGAAGTAAATTATTTAGGATGTCGTTTGATTCTGCTCCTTTATTAAAGTATTTTAAGATTGGATGGTTAGCATAAGACGACCGTGGAGGCGGCGCAGCGTGGACTAGGTATTATATGAAATATTATAATACCACTTTTTGTCATAGGCCAATGTGTTGTATTTTTGGGTACCCCTTTGTTTTGTTGGATGTGCTGCGGCACACCGGTGTTGCTCCGTGGCCAATCATTGGTGGCAACATACCGTCAAAATTGATTCCAATCTAAATTGTTGTTGATAATCATAAAAGAAAATAACTTATCAATTGTTTATGTTTTGGATAAAAATATTGTTATAAGAATTATGATTCAGTTTATGGTTACTGTTTCATATTATTTTGATTATGATATACCTGTTAGTATACAGAGCAAAATGGTTTCTTTTTGCAAATATCTTAAAAAGATAATTCTCTTAAGTTAACTGATTTCCAATATGGATAGTTGACCAGATTCTTGTTGAGATTTAAATTATTGTTAAAGTCTCTGTTGCTCAACTACCAAAAGATTTAATGGAAAAATATTGCAAGCTATATAAATTGTTTCGATGTTGTTAAGGAGAAAATATCGATTTCATTTGAAATATTCGCAAATGATTTTGAGGCTTTTCCCATATTGTTTTTAATAATCTTGCTGAGCATTTCTTTTGTTCATACTTGCCTATTTCAAATTTAACCTTCCAGTGAAAGGTAGATTGGCGAGATTTAGCTGCGTAATATGGAAGAAGAAAATAAAGATGCGTTGTGAAGATGGTTGGGCCAGGGTACTCGAAATAGAGTAAGTTTTATTGTATAAAGTTGTTTTATAAGTATATTAGTTATATTACTGTATAGTTGGGTCTAGTATACTTCCTTTCGAAGTTATACTAGTGGGTTAAGTTTTGAGTTTCAAATTTGTTAAAAAAGTTTTAAGAAAAGAAAAAGTTTATTTGTGGATTTTGAATTCTTATTTCTAGCACTATAACCTAAAAGATTTTGGTTTAATTTGGGGTCATAGTTGTTATATTTCAACTATTGGATAGTACTAGGTGAATATTTTTGATTAAGCAGGTTTTATTAATTTGAGATTTCAGTGACGACCAAATCCTCTGACCTCGGATTTGGGGGCGTCACACAACTTATATTTGCAGTTTACAACTATTTTTTACGCCGGTTCAAAGAAAAGCTGACGTATATTAAAGACATATACGCCGGTTCAATATTTGTCGACGTAGAAAGGCTTAATTTTCGTCGAATTAGTTTGACCCGACTTATGAAATTGCTACACATGATTGATATATACATCGGTTGCTTCAATACCCGCCATATAAATTGTAATATATATGTCGATTTTTTATAATTCGACATATATAATTATTAGATATATAAAAAATAATAAAAATTAAAATTATAAGTAATTAGACCGATTTGTAGTAGACTATTAGTATACTTCAGTCAATTTTGACCCTCTTCTTCCCCAAATCAACAGAAGATAACTTCTCAGCAAAATCAATCTAATCATCTTCTCAGCGAAACAAAGATTAACTGTAATTCTTCTATACTTTGGACCGCCCTAATTCATCTTGTAATTGATACTTTAAATGGGTAGAGAGTAAAAATCAAAAAAAGAAGAAGTAAAATTCAAAATTCATTTTTCGCCAGTTCGTCAAAAAGATGAAGATCGATAAAAAATATGAAAAAAATATATGTATATTATTTATATGTGTAAGTTCTAAAGTTAGTGGTTCAACTTAAGGTTAATATAAAAAATAAGTCATTGAGATTACTTCCAAAAGTGTGTTTTATAAAAAAAAACATAAAAAATTATCGATTATCAATGTAATATATAGGCAAATATTACACAACTAATCTAAGAAATGATAATAATAAATAATTTACCCGATAAATATAAAATTCTATAGTCTTATTATATGGAAACATCTTTTATAATTTGTGTACCTAACTTTAAGTAAAAAAAAAACATTACGCAATTTGTACAAAGGAGATTTGGGTAATTTCGGGGTTTTTTTTGAAAAATACCTTTCTAACACATCTTTTTGCCAAAGCTACTGTAGTTTTAAAAATTAATTAGGAGAATACATTTTTTAAGTTTTGTTTTGAAAAATACGATCTGCAATTTTGGTCCTCAAATGTAATTTTATTTTTATTTTTCAGAATTTTAATTTTGGGGTTTATTCGGTTGCATTTGTTGTTTTTCTTTGAGTTGGTTTTGTTTGCATATGTTACAAACCTAATCAATTTCAATTCAATATCTAAGAAAACAAAATCAATAAAATTAAATTTATATATATCTTCATGACATTATGTCAAACAGTTGATATCCACGAAACAGATGAATTTAATCAACCAATAAGTAATATCATGATTCATCATTCAAACCAAAAAATAAACGAGTAGCAGAGCAAACTCATTGTAATCAATTTATTGCAATTTGAAAATAATCAAATCAACTAATTGCAAGTTTCAGTAAAACCTTACAAGTTTTAACTTCCATAACTTCTTTGATATACATATAAAGGAGAGTTAAATTAAATATAAATCAAGGAAGATGGTAGTGTAATGAAAAAAGAGGGAAGAGAGATGATAATCAAGAATCGTATATGATGAAGGATGATGACGACGGTGAATGATGATAAAAATGCAATGGAGGATGAGAAAAAGTAGAGGATCGTATTGTCGAAAAAAAAAGATAGAGAAAGTGTAATAACAAAAGGAAAGAGGAGACACCGTATTTTTGAAAATAAATTAGTAAAATATATTATTTTCTATAAATTCTCTAATTTTGAATATATTTTATATTTAATATAAGTTTAAGGATGCTAAGGTAGACCTCAAGCAAATTTTTCTAATATAGTCATTGATTTGTATTTATTTTATTAAGTATCCCAATATTCAGTTTCCTAATTTAAAAATAAAACAAAACGATGGTAAGTAAATAAATGTCAAGATTAAGTTTTTTTTACATGTTTTCCTCATAATCTCAGGAAAAATATTCTGAGATTAACCTCAGAATTCTTATTCTCTTTCAATATTACTTTTTATAAAGACTATTGATAATTGTGGGTCGGTGGTTCGGTTCGTAGCACGGGTAAAACGCTAGTTAGGATTAATAAGATTTAAAATAAATGATTATTATAAATAATTAAGTAAGGGTAATTAAGTAAAAATAATATGAATTATTATTTAAAAATAATTAAGTAAATATAGAAATTACCGTACGACCGACCGAAGACCAAATTTTAAATGTTTTTTTTATTATAATATAGTATAGACTTAAAATAAATAGGTCATAAAAATAATTAAGTAAGTGTACTTAATTAAAAATAACTAGAATAAATAATTAAGGGTAATTAAGTAAATACAACAAGTATTGACTGACAGACCACCAAACTTCTAATGTTTATTATATTATAATATAAATATAGATTAGGAATCATTAACAAAATATTTTTTTTCAACTAAAATATTAATGCCTTTTTCAACTTTACTTTTTTATTTTTCCTAACTAAAATACCTTCTTTTATAAAATATTGTTTTATAAAGTAAAATAATAATACTATAATTATTAATAACTAATCAATTTAATTTTTTTGCTATTAAAAATATTATTACCTTTTAAAACAAAAACACATTAGATTTTCTATTTTTCCTAACTAAACCCCATTCTATTCCAATAAATAATACTATTTAATAAAATTAAAAAAATAATATTATAATCGTATATTATAATACCTGAGTCTACCACGCCATCCAGTTAATTAACCATATATCCGGTTAACCAATCAGAAAATTATGAATTATTTTAGGACCAATCAGAAGTTATTCCTAAATTGTAGACCAATCATATTATACAGAGAATTTCCTTATTTAACATTCTCATCCAATTATATTAACCATGGTTAGTTAAAAATTCTAATTTATATACAATAATGATTTTATTTAACATATCCATATAATACATATTTTTAAAAATCAAAGA
>PHNY01049183.1:4887-15352 GCA_003724115.2 Anethum foeniculum
TCAAAAACACGAAAAGTCACAATTACAATATTAACGTAATATTAAATAAAACTAAATGACGTTCTTAAAAACCGACACCAATTAATATTGTATGTCCAATATTAGTATAAGAATTATTTAATTAAAATATTAATTCATTTCCCTATGTTACAGGAATAACGGATTTGTAATTTTATTTATCAATTTAAGCAACTGAGAAAATGATTGGGTTGATTCAATTTAATCGAGTACATCACACTCATGTGTAATTTATCCGTATGCAAAATTTGTACGACTAAACCAATATTATTAATTAATTAATTAATAGAAATGAAATAAACATGTATATTGACCAGTAAAGTAGGTCTAAAGTGACAATAAAATCGGAATGGCTTACCGAGAATATAGAAATCATATCAAATATATACTGCCATGTCACAGCATGTCACCGATGCTGTCGCATTCTTTTAGAATATACATTTATATTTAGTATTTTAAAATAAAATTTGGGAATTTTTTGTCACGATTATTGTAGCCATTGATAATGAATTTTTCGAAAGGTTAATGTCATTTATTGTATAATCACCTAGAAAATTGTGATCTTGATAGAAAATAAAAAATGACATAGTATCAATAATTTTAAATCATCCTTTTCTGTTAAAATAATATTACTTTAATTTAGATAATTAATATTTTAAGTGAAAATAATTATTATAAAACTTAAAAAAAGTTTCCTAAAATTTTATATAAATAAAACAAAGTAAATTTGATATATATTTAATAGGGGTAATTAATGTAAAAATTTTATATAAATAAAATAAAGTAAATTTAATATATATTTAATGAGAGTATTAATGACCAATTAAATGCTAATTAATGCAATAATTTTTTTAATAAAAAAAATCAAAAAAAATGTAAATTCAAGAAAAATATGTTAAACGAATATGGAGACTTCTCGATCTCCTGACATTATAATATGAATTCAAAGGAATATAAACATAATAGACGAATTATATAATTAATCTTTATCAAAAAAATTAATTGGTAAAAATTAGTACCATAATAAACATACATACACGCATTTATAAATTATTAACATATATAAATAAATTTATATAATCTCAGTAGATTTAAGCTAATAATTATATAACAACTGAGTTAATTGTACAGCAGGCAAGTAGTGATACTGAAACATTTGTAATGCACTTGTGTTACGTTTAAAGAGTGTAATACTCATAACAATGTAACATGTAAGTTACGAGTCCCACGGAAAATGTTAATAAACAAGGAAGCAATGTGCACTTGTTGAAGCAGATAAAGGCAAGAAAAATGAAAAATGAAAAATCAAGCACTAAACTTGATTGTGACACAACAAAATCATGTCCAGAAACGAGCACCACAAGCCTTCCATCAATTTTCACATCTCATTCTAACATAATTACTACTCAGAATTAATAATTATATACAATAAACACCAAAAATATCCATCTGTCCACCCATTGTTGCTTCACGTTAATCTACTCATGGCTCATGAGTTTTTGGCAACTCATACATGAGAAAAATTATCTACTTCAGGAACAAGAAAACACACAAGGAAAATGCCAAATTTGCCAAGACAATTATAACATGATCCAAATTATCACAACTCGAAAAGAGTGTTCAAAATATCATTATTTTAGCTAATAGTTTTGATTAATACCATTGGGGATGTTCTAAATACATATTTCAAATTCTGAATTATGTAAAACTAAAACATGCATGTAACTAAATATCTGAAATAAACTTAATGCCAAAACTGCATATTATGGTATTTTTAACCGAATAGTGTGAATATGTGGTAATAACTTAACATGGGTTTTCTTATGAGAGTAGGAAGAGTAATAATAACAAAAAAACAAAATATAATCATGGTGTAAAGGTAAATTTGTTATGAGATTCTTTTACTAGCAGAAAGAACAACTTACTCGGCCTTACATAGTATACAAATTGAACCAAAAGGCCCCACAATAGTGATCACTTGTACATTTATGGTTCCATAATGAAATGTTCTGATTTATGCTTAAATAGTTAAAAGAAAAAAAGGGTCTTAAAATCATAATTCATAGCCTCTACAAAGCCGGCTTCCATGCTTACACAAGCATGATTGTTGTGCCAGTTGCAGTGTGAGAAGGGCATGCCCCTTCTTTTTTCTTTCATGTTAACTTTTATTATTTCACTATAAATACATATTCTCTCCTTTAGTTCTCTTCCAACAAACAATCACAGCTTCTTCATCTTCTTCTTCTTCATACTTTTTCTATAACATAACAGCCACTGAAAGGTATAACAGAGCCCCCCACACCTTTTTTTTTTTATATAAATGTTTTGCTCCCTTCTCTACAATTACTTTGTTTTTTCAGTCAAACTAGGAGTTCTGTTCAGTTATTCTTTGCAAACAAGCCAAGAATCTCATTCACCTAACACAGTCTTGTAATATTTTAGTTATTTAAAATGTTTGTTTAAGGTCTCTATTTCCACCATATTCTGATTTAACTCCTTTCTTCCAGTTTTTATTTTCTTTCGTGAAAAGGTGGAAATATATGTTAGTCTAGGTGATGCATGCCAAGAAAATCTATGTTTTCTTCATCACACACTTGACAGCCAGTCTTTTGTTCTTACCACATACCTTGCAGCAACAGAAAGTAACCACTTCTTCGTGTGTGTTTAACACGCTAGGACAGACATATGTTCCTAAAACAAAGCGTGCAAGTGTGTGTGGGTGTGTGTGTCTGTGCGCGCAAACAATTCAGTAGTAGGAAACGTAATACCAATGTAGTAATACTTACTGTTTGGTCATTTGGTTTGGTTTCAGGAACAGAGAAATGGAAAGGCTCAACTCTGAACTTTACATCGAGAACTGCTACATAATGCAGGAGAATGAAAAGCTAAGAAAGAAAGCAGAGCTTCTCAACCAAGAGAACCAAGCACTACTTTCCAAGCTTAAACAGAAACTCAGCAGGACAAACAACACACCAAATCCCAATACCCCCGACTCCAATGATCCTGACCTCAACCTCTGCACTAATGCATCCAACAAACCAACTTCCAGCAAGCCCCAAGGAGCTTAATAAACATGGCAACATCACATATGATCACATCTAGAAACTATGCTCTCTGTAGTCTTTTCATGTGTTATCAATAGAAGTCAGTAACTTATATATTACTAATAGCTATTACAGGGTTTCAATTTGCTGGGAAAGTATTGACATGGACGTAGTACTGCCCAAAATATTAATGATAGATGAGATGATATTTATGTGAGTTCTTATAAACTCTTAAAGTGTATCACACTAAAATATGCTTTTGCATGAACCAACTGCAACATCATCACCAACTAATTTTCTCAAGATATAACCATTCTTTCACCTAAATCAAAAACTAGAGAATATTAGAGCTGTTATCTTAATTTAGCTTCCTAAGTTAGCTCATATTACTGACAAGGGAAGATCTAAAAGAACACAAATTTCTATGTCAGCTGATAGCAAGTTACCCAAACAACTGATATTGATACTGAATAAAACCAGCATCTCACATGGTGATAGTAACTCTAAATAACTATTTACCATAGCGAAGTCTCCCTCATCTCCCTTCATTTTGTTTATATATGACTAGAACAGCCACTACAACAGGTCTCATCTTCTCAGACTCAAACCTACACGTTTCCTTCAGTAATTTACTTAATTTCTTCTCCTAACCGCATTTCTAATCGCACCAGTCACCACATTCAATATCAATTCTTTAATACAGGATCAGACCTATCAGAGCTATCTCATCTAGACATCAATCTAAAATATCCTAATTCTTCTAGCAATAATCAGACAAATATATGCATATTCGCTTAAAGTTAAATCTTAGATCTGCTAAAATATATGGTACTTCTGAATTATAGCTGAGAAGTAACTCAGATCAGAGTTTGGTCCTTTAGTATCAAATCCTTACTCGTCTCATCCAAATATATCAATTAAGTCGCTCGTTGCAAAAACAACTCAATTTAGTCATAAATTTGAAAAATTGTTCAAATTAATCAACGAAAAGTTGAAATTTTATATCAATTTAGTCATTACCAGAGATGTTCTTCTTGATACAAATTTTCAAATTAGTGACTAAGTATGAATTATTTTCATAATGAGTCATTAATTTGATATGTTTAGATGAAACAAGGGATAATTTGATGATTAACCCACTTCACATATGTACTGGTATTCTGAAAAAAAAATCAAGAGACGCAACCCTATTTAAGACATTAACGATATTAACCATAATTTCTGGTTGATCCCTGTTCCATTTGGGTTACTGAAATATAATATAAATGTTATTCACTTGTCCAATATATAATTGCCCAACTATTCACCATGTGAATAACTACTTGTTCTGAAACTTGGCAGTCCCATATGCAACACATTTTTTTT
Source organism: Anethum foeniculum (assembly GCA_003724115.2). Taxonomy (NCBI): domain Eukaryota; kingdom Viridiplantae; phylum Streptophyta; class Magnoliopsida; order Apiales; family Apiaceae; genus Anethum; species Anethum foeniculum. The sequence goes on from PHNY01049183.1 coordinate 9,315, forward strand.
CAATTTTCTAAGATGATTATATGTCCACAATATTGCTTATGCACTCGATCAAAAAAATGCACTTGCAATTTTCATGAATATCTTTCAAATATTCTAGAATTAAATGGCAAATAATTAAAAGTTTTACACTTTCATTCATCGCGGGAAGGTTTGAAGCAGATAACTATTATTTGTAAATTCTCAGAAAATGCAATCTCATAATTGAAGTAGAAAACAAGCTGACTATGGGAAAAAAGGAATGCCAGATCGGGTATTCTTTAGTCGGTATATTACTCCACAAAACTATGTAAACACCGAAGCAATTTAAACAATAATAAAAAGCACTGGACTTTGGAAACTCGAGCTCACGAATTGTGAAGAACAAATTCTAAATTAAATTTACGTTTTGGGTCGTTCCTTTAGTCTAGGTAGTAGAAGAACAATTTCCATATAATCTGAAGTCTATTACCAAGTACAATACCGATGCCAACACGCACAGTTATCAATTCTATAATTATACAAATTAGGGTAAGTTAGTGGAAACAGAAGCCAAACAAAACCCAGCAACCCGGCTATAGAAGCGACAGTTATCATACCTGACAAAACAATCCAAAGAACAACTTTCTATTACTCCATGTACATCCCGTGTATAAATTGTAGGGTCAAGAAAAGTTACATACCTGTCCTCTGTGAATAGACTACAGGCAAGCCCATGAAATTGCAGAACATATGAGCAATAATTGGAGCAGTAAGATGCCCTGCAATTAACATATGCTAATGTCTTACAAAACCAAAAAGGTGCCAAAGAAATAAGAATTATACAAAACTAATTGAAGGCACCAAAGTAGATGAAAAAGGATGATATTATTAATAAAATAATAAGCAACATCAACGATATTTATGATCATAAGCTTTACTAGTTATGTAGGAGCCTTGGCATTCAAACTGGATGGTCACATTACAACCACCAAGAAAACAATTGGAGAAGAGAGATGAGGAATGGATGACATAGTCACTAAGAAATTATGACACATGCCCAATGACAAAAACCTGGCTCACAAAGAACGAATGGAACAACAAACTTGTACAAATGCCAAAATACATTACTACTTCTGTATCTAGTTACATAAATTACAAAGACAGTAGCTAAATTTATTTTCGAATGAAAAGAGGAATAGCTGTTGGGACTCTTATATATACATTATGCAAATGCATATAAGCAACCCTTCGGCCCTCAAATTATGGCCATAAGATCTCATAGGTACGCAACTCCTTATAGTCCATAACATTAATCACTTCAGAAGTTTAAGTGAAACGACAATATTATAAGAAAATCTTAAACGTTTAGAGAGTAAGGCATCGTCTACCTGTTCGAACGAAGAGAAAGGAGGCATACCACCCAAAAATGATTGTGTAGCCAAGCTGGAAACCTACATTACAAAAAAATTAAATCAGAAAATAAGGAGGTGTTGATGAATTCAAGTTGTAACTGGACTAGATAAAATTACATACCTACGACGATCGAAGCTTGGAGAAAGCTCCGATTTTGCAGGGTATCCAGTAAATGGTTTAAATGAGCTACAGAAAATTGATTACCATCATTATTAACCATTTATATGAAAGAGATATATAATAAGATGAAGAAAGTTTTGATTGATAAAGAGATATATTAACCATTTATTATTATTGGAGAAAGTTTTGATTTATCAAGGTTAGGCTCCGTTCCTGAAAACCACATGACCATGCATAGTTTATCCTGGCTAACCCAAGCACAAGTACTACACAACTAAAAGTTATATTAAGCCTACGGTCCCTAAACCTAAACCACGTATACGAATTTTTCTGAAATGAATGTCAAGCAACTTACCTAAGCTGAAGAAAACAGGACAAAGAAACACAGCATTGTATGTTGTAAGTCCTCCACAGAAAAGCAAAGGTATCATACAAGCTCTGAATACCAACTCTTCTGTCACTGGTGCCTGTTTCATGGATGACCATTATTTACTACAGAAAAAATCAAAAAGATAACCTCTGAAATTTCTCATTGTTTAGTGGATAGAACTCTAACTGAACAAAATTACCGGATATCTAATGATTGTAATTCAAGTAAAAATATCTAATAATTAAGCATGGAAAATTTACATCATCCTCTTTACTATATATTTCACAGTGCAAATTTTTTATATAAGAAATATGGTCAGCTACAATGCTTATGGTGTATAGTGACATTGATATTTCAAGAAAGACCCTCTTCAAGAATTAGACATGATAACATCAAGAATCATTATCAGTGATTTTCTTGTCACAAAATTTTATATGAGCATACACCTATACTTTAAAGAGGTAGTTAAGTTAGTCTCCCCGGCCTTTAAGAAGTTCAGATTACGTTTAAAAGGAAAATTATGGAATTCATGGCGCAGATAACAAAAAAATCAAAGGTTCGTTTGTAGTACTACTTCACATTTAAGTAATTGCTACCGGGATGTTTTCATGTTAATAACTGGTAAACTAGCTATAAATAGTTTTTGCAAGGTAACTTAGCTGACAGTTCACAGTCCAGAAGGGGTAGTCATTATAAAGAAAATTACACCATAAGAAAGCACGACCCCAACAGATTCGATCAAGCTATATTAAATTCACCACTTAAAAACCCTTATAAGCCTAAGATAAATTGCTCATTCTAGATTAACATGATAACAAGGTAAAATACTGACCACGATGAAGTTGCGCCACACCATGATATTGGAAGAAACTGATTGCATCCAGTTGATTGATTTGCCTGCAATGTCTTTTACGCTGTCCCATGATATGCGATCACCATGATTCCACTGATCCTTCCACGAGTCCAGCAGCAACAAAGACTTTAGGACTAGAGATCCACCATACATTAAAGATGTTAAGGAAAGAGGAATGATGACAGCTTGCCACTGTTTCATACACAAAATTGCAATTCAGCATGAAATCAGCAATGGTCACCCATTTTGAATCTGCAAACAATACGAGGTATGAATAGAACACCAAATAAACATCATGGCAGATCTCATTCTTTATTCTCATACAATCTTGCCTAGGGATATTTCAGCTGACAAACTTACGATGTGATCCAGTCGAATACCATATACACCCAATAAGTTTGCTGAGTCCCACCTTCTGACCTGACATTTTTAGCAGATAAAGAGTTAAGATAAACAGTCCATTAAAGGTTTGCAAATATAACTGAAGAAGGTTCAACTGGTATGGATGCTGCAGCGTACTAAACCATATATGATACAACAACATTAACGGTAAACACGAAAGAAAGTGATACGAATTGAACATTTAAAAAATGAAAGCTGCTCTAAGCGACCTTAATATTTAATCATATCAGGGTATAATAACTGCTAGTCCGACTTGACCATTCAGAATACCGTGAACAAGGAACCACTCATTATTGAACAGTTCAATTTAAAAGACACAACCAATACCATTTGCATATATGAAAATATACACACTACTGTTCCACAATTCAAAATTAAACCTAAAGATTGCTCAATTTTACCTACACCACTTTATATATATAAAACAATCATGAAATTAACGCTTGACAATTAAATCGATGGATGGAGAAAACAGCTCACTTTATGACAAACTCAGAAAATTTAATGCTTACAATAGGCCTAGTTCTACTCATGATGACTAAAGTCTGGATACATCAAACTAAACAAATGTCCGAGTTTATCTTCCTAATCACCCAACAATATGTTGAGCATATGAGAAATGAAATGTAGTTTAGATGCAAATATGTGAACAGTTTGTTGTAGCTATCTTGAACCAGAAGATATTTAGATGAATATGCAGACGTGGTTCTGCAAAACCTATAATCCTTCAAACAATATTCTGCAAAACATGGTTCTCATTTGAACCCTATATTGTGTATATATAAGAATTCTAACATATAATTATATAATAATTACATTTGAAGTTACATATCATTTTAGGATACTGTAAACTTTCGACAGTACCAATATATTTTTTTAAAATACTATAAGTTCGATAACAATGAAGCTATATAATATGTCTCCAAAATTTATGCAGTTATATCATGAAAATTAAATATACAAGTGTGTTAAGAATTATACATGGTAAATGGCATTGTGAACCCCGTACATTGGCCCAAGTATGCTAAGTATTCTACAAGATATAAGATATTGGTCTACCTGGTCGAATGGAGTTCAATTGTACTACAGCATCATATAGTATACAAAAGTTGGGACTTATTATATCTCTCACCATAACTCAGCCTGATCTGTCCTATCTAGACCACATTCTATACAAATTTATGGCTGTCTCCCCTGGTCCATGGTAATGCTTGCTTAAAATAGTGTGGTATACTCCAGGTCAAGGTGTTTCCTTTACCTGCTTCTAGTTCCCTTACATTACAGAGGGATTAGGAGATGCCGATTTACTTATTGTTTAACTACACTAACAAATCTCATCGTAATTGCTTTACTAAAAACATATTTAACTTCAATATTCATAACTAAAAAACTAATTTACTCAAATACAAACATTAATAGCTAATAAAACTTGAACATAAAAAAAACAAATAAAAAAAAAAGCACTTACGGGGAGAATAAATGCACAGAGAATGAGAGAAACAACGGAAGAAACAGCGGCGCATATGAAGCGTCGAATCATAAAAGATTTAAAAGAATCGGGCGGTGGGAGGCGAAGAACAAAAGTGGGTGTATATAAAATAGCTACATACAACAAAGTCATGGAAGTACATGCTACTATTGCTGTTGTTTTTGATATTTCACCCATTGTTGCTTCACTTTCCAACCAGGAACACTGCTCACCGTTTTGAGTTGACATTATTGGGTGCATCTGCTCGTGGGCTTGTGACTCGTGCTCTACTATCTCTCTACGCTTTGTTTCTGTGATTCGTTAAGTTTGGGACTTTGGGCTGGGCCCAAAAGATGGTCCGCCCCGTTTCTTTCCAACCTTAACAACCATGAGTAGTCTTTTTTTTTTTTTTTTTTTTTTTAAGTTAAAACTAGCTATGATTACGGATTTGTAACGATGATATCATATTAATTTCAATCGAATCTTAGGGAGTGTTTGGTTGGGTGTTAATGGGAATGGGAACCTACATCCTACCTATAGTGTTTGGATTATATTTTAGAAGACAGGGAAAGGAATCCGTTTACTGTAACCCAAACTTTATTAATACCCTGATTTCAAATTCATTTCCGACTATATTATTTCCATCTTTTTTATTGATTTCCTTCATCTCTCGTAGTTTCCTTCTTCAATCTCTCTCCCCTCTCTCTCCCTATGTCGCTGTCTCTCCTTTTCCAATTCTCTCTCTCCCCTCTTCGGTCTTCTCTTCTTCTCCCCCCCTCTTCTTTTATGTCTTCGATTCAACGAGTGTACACACACTACGGATTGCAAATTGATCGAATTCACATTATTCGAAAGTCATTTTAAGATCCATTCTCAAGGTAAATTTATATTCATATTTATGCTATATATACATACACTCGTATATGTGTATGTATCATTTGTATTATCAATTGAATTAGTCATTCGTGATTACGAGTTTGTATATTTTGTGCTTTGAAAATGTAATTCTGTCTTGTACATGATTTGAAGTTGTTTTGAATAAATGGGTTTTAAGTATTTTGTGGATTAGAAGTCAGTTTTACAATTTACAAGTTTTGTTTTGAATATTGGAAAAAAAATGATAAGAAGGTGTTTGTGAAAATGCCCAAGTGAGTGAATACAATGTTGCCAAATGATTTTTGTAACATGGGTAATTTCTAATTCTAAGAAATGTTATGCTTATGTGTCGTTTCATGTATAGGATGAATTCATGAAGAGGGCAGAACAAGAGGGATTGGACTGTTGACGAGGATAGGGCTTTCATTGAAACTCTTCAAGAAGTAGTTTTAGATACTGTTATGGAATAAAATTAGTATTTTTATTATTAGGGTTAAAGAGCTTCGAGCTTTTATGACTGGTCTCGTGTTTCGTGACTTAATACTGCCTTCACAAGATGCCTACGTACCTTGTACTAT
>PHNY01049184.1:0-19749 GCA_003724115.2 Anethum foeniculum
AATCTTACTATGTTAGACTAGACAAGAAAAAAATATCTTATGTTATGGGTCTCTTCTTGCTCACAATTTGCCATAACTGGAAGATAGTAAAGTTATGATATGATTTACCATATATGCTCTGGTCGTCTTAAAAATCTATCCTATGGCGTTGCTTAAAAAAAAGTGTTACACTGGTTGGGCATTACAATGCAATCCAATTCCCAGGTAGTCCAGTGATGACCCAGGTAGTAATTTGATATACTCTTAGCTTTAAATTAGTGTCCTGCTCGCTAACATTAATATTATTTTGTTGTTCTCTATGTTTTTTTGGGTAAATTATTTTTCACTGTGTTATACTTGAGAAAAAAAAAATGTTTTTACTAGTAACTAAACTTCTGTTCACTATTTTTCTGATTTATTAAAAAAAAACAAAGAATTAGCATATTTTGATAAGATTAGCCTCTATCTGAAGTGGTGCTCTAGTACTGGGTGGGCATTATTAGTCAAAGCAACTAAGAGCTGAATCACACATTGATTTCATTTAGTGACTTCACCTTCGTAGGAGATTGTGCCTATCTTTTTTTCTAATTTTAATTATGCTGGGAGTTGATTGCAGAACCTAGGCACTAATGGAAGAGTACGTCGGACTAAAGCGTCATGCAAATGCCCAATGCTTAAAAAACGTAAGCAAAAAAATTTCAAGAGAGAAATAAAGGAGCAGGACCCTTTGGATATAGAGGACCTTGTTCACCTTGGAACAAAACTTGGAGCCTGCCCGTATTATGGCTCTCGCAGCATGGTTCCTGGAGCTGATCTTGTTATTCTTCCCTATCAGTCCCTTCTTTCAAAATCATCACGAGAGTCACTTGGCTTAGATTTGAAAAATAATGTTGTTATTATAGACGAGGCACATAATCTAGCTGATTCTCTAATCAGCATGTATGATTCAAAAGTCACTTCATATCAGGTAAAATAAATTATTTGGATTAGTTATCTTTATTATTATAGCATCTTCTCAAAAGCTAGTTGTCATATTGTAACAGCTGCTATCCTTTAGAAGTGTCCAGCCTGCTTTCTCTCTGCTGTCAAAGAGATAGAATTATTTCTGAACTAGTTTTAAAAAGTTTGATTGTGCATAAATGCAACACAGTTTTAAACTTTTCTTTCTTCATACCTAGATATCTGAAAAATTGATGGGATTTAATATATCACAAGTTTTAAAAGAGTTGACTAACCAACATTTCAGATGGAGCATGTTCTTTCCCATTTAGAGATGTACATACGACGGTTTTGCAATATGTTGGGACCAGGAAACAGAAGATATATTCAAATCATGATGGTTCTCGCCCGAGCTTTTCTACAAACTTTATGCAAGACGTCCGCAAGCGACATTGATACATTGTCTTTGGAGGATTCTTCTGGTTCAACTCCATTAGATTCGTCCATGGCCATTAATGAATTCTTATTTTCTCTCAATATTGACAACATAAACTTAGTTAAGCTGTTAGAGTATATAAAGGAGAGCAATATAATTCACAAGGTGAGTATTGTTCTCTTTCTTTTATCACTGTGCTTCCCGGAACTTGCATTAGCTCCTTTTGATTGTAATTGCCCTGATCCACTGCTTTTAGGTCAGTGGATATGGAGATAAAGCAAGCACACAAAAGGGTTCAGCAGTAAAAGGTGATGGAGAAACTGTCGAACAGGGTAGCACTTTATCCTGCTTTCGAGCATTTGTTGGCATGTTAGTGGCACTGACTAATAACAATGGTGATGGTAGGATAATAATTTCAAGGACAAGATCAACATGCTCTGGGAAACAAGTAGGATATCTTAAATATGTAATGCTCACTGGAGAAAAGATATTTTCTGAGGTTTGCCCAAACTTGTGATCCTAGCATATTAAATGCAACCATCTGTAATGTTAATAAGACAAAACTGATCTTTGGATAGATTGTAGATCAAGCTCATGCTGTCATCATGGCTGGCGGAACTCTACAACCTGTAGAAGAGACAAGGGAGAGGCTCTTTCCATCTTTGCCTCCAGATCAGTTTCATTTCTTTTCATGTGGACACATAGTCCCTTCTGAAAACATTTTACCAATTGCTGTTTCACATGGTCCTTCTGGACAGTCCTTTGATTTTAGCTACAGCTGTAGAGGGTCATCAGTTATGGTAAGTACGTGTCTATAATTCACGTAAGGGGTCGATCCCTTATATAACTGGTTCCAGTATTTGGTGATTTTAAGATGTTTTTTTTAGATAAGAGATGCCTGACTAAACCATTTTATCGGATTGGAAGTGACAGGTTGAGGAGCTTGGGCTTTTGCTTTGCAACTTGGTAACAGTGATCCCTGAAGGAATTGTAATCTTCTTTTCATCATTCGATTATGAAGGACAGGTGTATGATGCATGGAAAGCTTCTGGCATCCTTGCAAGGATTATGAAGAAGAAGCGTATATTTAGAGAACCTAGAAAAAGCACAGAAGTGGATACTGTACTGAAGGAGTATAAAGAGACAATTGAGGCAGTATCTAGTGGAAATATAAAACATGACCTAACATATTTCACTGGTGCAATTTTACTCGCTGTTGTTGGTGGAAAGATATCAGAAGGTATTAATTTTAGTGATGGTATGGGCCGATGCATAGTTATGGTTGGACTTCCATACCCAAGTCCATCAGATGTTGAACTTATAGAGAGGATTAAGCATATAGAAGGACTTGGAGACGCGACATCAAATCAATCTTCCAATAACTTTCCTGATGCTAAATACTGTACTGGGAATGCTCAAGCTGGATTTGATATTCTAAGAAGTTGCAAGCGCACAGGGAGAGAGTACTACGATAATCTTTGCATGAAAGCTGTAAATCAATCAATTGGTGAGTACTCAATAAACAGGCAAAAGATTTAAATTAGTATAGAAAAATTGGTTTGTGTGACAAATTTGAAATATATGCATAAGCAAGTTTTGGCTTCTTTAATTGGCTGAAAAATAATTGGATTTTTTAATGATGTCTGACACCTTTTGTTTTTTTTTTTTTTTTTTTTGACATTGGTTGTAGGTAGAGCAATTCGGCACATAAATGATTATGCAGCTATCTTGTTGGTAGATGCTCGCTATGCATCCGGTTCTTCAAAAAGAATCTTTCCTCATCCAACTGATAAGCTTCCGCAGTGGATTAAAGGTCGTCTCAGATCTGCAACTGGGACTTATGGTGACGTCCACAGAGAACTGCATCAGTTTTTCAAACTGAAGAAGCCAAAAGGATGAATATTTACTTTGGAGAAAGTAAATTAATGATATTTTTCAAAACAGAACAGATATCGTAGTTCATAGATGCTACATGTTACATTATATGTAAACTTAAATCATCTATAGATAAATTAAAATTGCATTTTAATTCTCTTTCAGAGGATAAGTAGTCTTCGCACCAAGACCATATTCTCAGTAATTAACATATTTTTTCATATAGATGATTTTAACATATAGAGGAGGGAGGGAGGTATGAGAATTGAATGGTAGATCACTTCCAAGTTCCAACATAGCACAGTTGACAGGCACTTTTTGTTTTTTGTTAAGTAATAAGTGTATAAACCTGACAAAAATAAGACAAATACTAGGTATACCTACTATGAGAAGAACACCCTCCAACTCAATAAGGATGCCATAATAAAAAAGTTCAAGAACTATCGTCTGATCTCCTCAGACCAAGGACCAAGCAGGACAATCAAAACTAATACGGAGCTAATAATAAACTAATACATGCAATATAACCAGGGATCATGCCACAAAAGAAAACTCGAACTAAAACCTGGCTTGTAAACCACGCGAGGTCAAGCTTCAGACCTAGCTTTAAGAATCTGAAGAAGGTGCTAGGGATATTCTTAGTCCACAAACATTTAACTCGCAAGAGCTTAGATTTTGCCCCATTGAATCCATATGGAGCTAGAGTTTGGTTAGACTATACGCAAAAGTTGGTAAAACACTGCAGATTTACTCCCAACAGATTAATTCTTTTAACCCAACCAAGACCCCCTTTGTGCATACACAACCAAGCACTTTTAGTTCTCATTTTCATTCTCCTTCTTTAATTTTAGTAAATGATTTTATTCGTTTTAAATGACAAATGTATAAGAAAGCAAATTTTCGCACCTGATTTTAGACAAAATATTTAAGTTTTAAACTTAATTGTTCCTTTGGTCATCAACTCATCTATTTTACAACAAAATTTTTAGAACTCCAGATTGGTGGTTTGTTTTGATAATTGTTAAACTCTGGGAAGCTGACCATACTTTAGTTTTGGACCTCCATCCTTCTTATCTTCAACCACCGGTTGCCAAATATTCAAAGAAATGACAAAATAAACTTTGGTTCTCTACTGATGAAAGAGCCATCACCTATCATCATTTATAATCATGTGTACCCAGACCTATGTACCTGTGAACTTTGTTCTGGCTATTATCACAAGGAAACAAAGTGAAATTTCAACTGTCTCCATCACTTTCAGCTGTACGAAAAAATGACATTTGGAAAGCAATGTAAACAAACAAAATTTTTAGAAATTGCTTTCTTGTTGCTGCTGGTGAGAGGTGACAGATAGATAAGCCTCACATTAAAACCACTCATGTATGTTGGGAGAACTATATATGTGCAAGTACAAGAATTTCATCTTTAAAAAGGATAGAACTAAACCTTGTGTTGTGTGTCACTGCTCTCTCTTTATGATTCATCACAAGTTGCTTAAAACGCCTTGTAGCAGCAGCAACACAAAAATGCAGCATCCTGAAAAATCATATGCCTATTTCTTTCAGAATAGAAAACCTGGTTGTGATAATTTTATGCTCAAGAAGAAAAAGAATGGTATCATATCTCATAGAAGAGTCGTGGTTCGTGAAGAACATATCGTTGTAAAGACCATACAAGAAGTGAAAATAAGAGAGGAAAAGAAGACAACAAGATTACATGAAAAGATAAGAGGAGGCTTTGTTGGCCCGACTGCAAGAGAAAGGAGCTACATTTTGGCAAAAAAGATGAAAGAGCTAGAGATGCTGGATGCGTATAATATGGACCATGTCTTTGATGTACATGAAGTTCTCCACCACTACTCACACCTCACCTGCCCAGTTTATTTAGATATTGTGGACAAATTTTTCGTTAACATGTACCCTCACTTCTTCCTTTCACAGCCTACTGTTCATGATAAAAAATCGACGAGAAAACTCTGCAAAGTCAAGCTCTAGATCCTGCAATCAAAGAATATTCTCTGTAGATAGACTTATCCATATGTTTTCACTTCTGTTAGCTTTTGCTGTCTCTTCTTCTTCTTCTTCTCAGTGTATCGGGAGTGCATTACGGTTATTAGGCCTTTATTTCATTTGTTATTTGCCCTCTTTGTGTTGCTAGTAAATTAATTTTATGAACATCTGGTTACCTTTCAGTTTTCTGTATAGCTTTTGAAAAGAAATCTTGGCGGGGATTTTCTCATTACTATTTCCTGCCTAATAAAATCTTAACAAATGATTAAGAGAAAAACTCAATAACTTTTGCACCCTGCAAGCACTAATTAACTTGGTAGATGAAAAAAACATGTTGGAAATTGATTACGAGGCGACGAAGAATAGTTTAGTTGCTGGTAAGAAATATGGTGCTTCACAATTTGTGTTGTTGTCAGCAATTTGTGTGCAGAAACCGCTTCTTGAATTTCAGCGTGTGAAGCTGAAGCTTGATGCTCAGTTGATGAAAGAAGCAGAAGGGGATAGTGGGTTCAGTTACATATAGCATTCTTAGACTGACTGCTTCTTTTAAGAGAGGACAGGTTGAATTGGTGAAATTTATGTTTACTTGCTACAGGTAGTCATAACCTGCTCAAACAAAACTTTGAGACCTGTTTTTGCTGATTGGCCGGTTTTACTTGCTAGCTAGGTTGGTTGAATTTGAACGCCTTATGATTGTTACTTGATATAGATTACTGATAGATTACTAATAGATTATCAGACGTCTCTAGTTTGTACTCTGCTAGTAGTTTGTGTTAAGCTGAATAAGAAAGTTTATTCTGGATGCGGAAATTGCATTTATGAACTCAGTGTTACTTTGTTGCTCAAAGTACATTGCCTAAAATGATCATCAAATTCACAACAAACGAAACATACAGCCGTAATGTCTGCATAATAGCTAATATCTCATGGTAAGTTGAAGAACAAAGGCCCAAGTAACTATCTATACATCAATCACAATGCAGCAGGAGCAGATAACATATGTAAACAAATGCTGAAGTATGATAGCCTCATCAAACAACCTTGCGACAATCCAGCCTAACCTGACCCATTGGTGCAGTCAATACACGATAATCTGAAAGCTTCATCATCACCAAGGCAAAGTCACGCTGAAAAAGGTTAACATCTGAAGCATATGCCCTGACCCAAGTCTCAGTTTCTTCCCCTGAAGTTAGCTGCTGATCAACAAACAGTAGTCCCTTACCCTGCAGAAGACTCCTATAGTATAAAGTGCCAAAACCTCTGCCAGGCCCCTCATAGTCCATCTTCATTGCTGTATCTGGGATTGTGGAAACTGCTGAGACATTTATACTTGGAAATGAAGATGGTGAAGGTGAAAGGGGCAATGATGCAGTAGATGCAGATGGTGACGGTGAAGACAAAGGTGATGATGCTGAGGATTGGTTATTGTCACATGTTGATCTCAGGACATTCAGAAAGTCGGTGTCCAAGGTTAAGTCCGGCATACCAGTCCCTCTAAAGTTGTTAAGCCGGCTGTGGAAGAATTTACAGTGAATCATCCCAGTGCTGTGTGCTCCTGGTAAAAACAAAAGATGACGACACTGAGTTTAGTTACCATTTACAAGAGAACAGCACCGAATTACTCTTCAATAAATGTGTGACGACACTGAGTTTAGTTACCATTTACAAGAGAACAGCACCGAATTACTCTTCAATAAATGTGTTACAGATTGAATCTGAGCTATTTTATAAGAGTTGAAGTAGTCAGATAAAATGCTGTTACAAGTTTTTTGATATTTGAACCAAGTCAAATAACAATCGTAGTATATAGGAACTAGTTCTTTAGTTATTAGGTGTAGATAAGTCATATTTTAATTTATTCCAGGATATCTTCCTGCATTTTCTCCAGTTCAGTTCACTAGATGCTGTCTAAATTGAGATCATTTGATAAAATAAAACTACTCTAGTTCTCTCAGTTCTATAGCATATGCAGCCTGGTTCCTATGTAATTAAACCAACAAGATGGTTGGAGCCATAATCTCAAGGGACCTTACCGAAACATATTTCCCAGACAATCCACCTACCCACGCAAAACACAAGATCCACCTATAAACAGCTTACAACATCCCTACAGGCTACAGTCTACAAACAAATTATGAACTATGTACAATGAATTGAGATGACTCTTTAATGATATTGCACTACCAGTGTCTAGAGGAAGTAATTATCAAGTATGGACTTTCAAGATGGATGCCTATCTTGATGCGAATAATTTATAGGAAGCTGTTGAAGTAGTGTAAGAAGATCCCCCACAATCCATTATGTACAACACCATGCCCAAAAAACCATAAAAAACATGACCAAAAAGCATGAACAGAAATCATTATCCGTAAACCATATGCAAAAATCATAACAAAAAAGAACCATAACCAAAAATCATAACAAAAAACCACATCCATTAAGAAAAATGATGATTTACTTCTGGCATCTAGTAGACAAGTCTACGAACAAAACAAGCAGAGTCAGAAAAGGTTTTTCAAAAGTGACAAAGTATAGAGTTATGCAGCTACAAATTCAAGGAGTGTAAGAAATTGATCTGAGCTATTTTCCAAGAGTTAAGGTAGTCAAATAAGATGCTGTTGCAAGCCTTTTGATGTTTGAAATAAGTCAAATAACAATTGTAGTTTATAGGAACTAGTTCTCTAGGTGTTGGGTGTAGATAAGTCATATTTAAATTTATTCCAGGATATATTCCTGCATTTGCTCTAGTTCAATTCACAAGCTGCTGTATGTATTTAGTTCATTTGATAATAAAAAAAAACTACTCTAGTTCTCTCAGCTATATAGCTTATACAGCCTGGTTAATATGTGATTAAACCAACAAATGAATCAACCTAAGTAAAAGCAAAAAGGGGTAAGATAGAGAGTTTATCTGATAGTCATACAAAGTACTAGTGATTATAAGTATGTAGGAAGTAAGATAACTTTTCATTAAAACTGGATATAGTCCCAACGCGCCATCTGTTTTTTTGCCAAATGATAATAATCCAATCCAAGTGTAAGTGATATTACAAGAAGTGATTTTATCATCACGTTTACATTTTTTGTGAAGAAAGCAAAAGGTTGATAACACTCAGGAAGATAGTAACTGAAGCAAGAGGAAACTATAGAGTACAATTAAATCTAAAAAGTACAAATTTAAATTCAGGAAGTGTACCTAATAGGGAGACGGTTTCTCTTTCATCAAACCCCCTGGTTGCAAATAAAGAAATGGTTCTTGAAAGATCATCTTGGGGACTTGGAAGCTCGTATGTTGCAAGGTCTGGGTACGAAACGGTGCTGTCTCTCCTTCCAGTGTGCAGAGGATAAAATGGACCACCGGCCTATGATCACCAAAATATTATGAGAAACTTACCTATGAATTCGAGTGACAGAAGAGTGTGAGAGAGAAAGCGAGAGATTTACCAACACAACACTTTCTCTGGCAGCCAAGACAAGAATATCAGCACATGAAACTATTCCAGGGCACTCATTTTCAAGTTGTGCCTTGATCAGGTCAATTATATCGAACCCCTTTAAGGATTGATTGGGCAGAGAATCTTTCTCACTGCCACTTCCACCAGCATCATCCAATAATACCGAGGCATCACAACCCTAAAAACACAAACCGACTTATGATTACAGAACTAACTAATTAATCACCAAACAAACAGTAAAACCAGGGCTCCGAATTGCAACTCAGACATTTATAAAAGCCAATAACAACAAACAAAAACAAAATTTAAATAATTCATAAGAAAGCTAAAATTGGATTCCAATCAAGCATGATAAAAGGACTACATCAGATCAAAATGTAATCATGAACAAGCACAGCAGAGAGGATTGTATATCTTCTGCATATAATTTTTAAAATGATGAAAAAAAATTCAGGACATTGTGCTCTTTTGGAAGCCTTTGATAAATGAACATTAAGCTGCCATTGCCACCAGCACCGTCCATTAATTCGGAGCATCACAACCCTAACAACACATATTGACTTGGAAAAATACATAACTAAGCAATTAATCATCAAACAAACAGTAAAACTAGGGCTTCAAATTGTCACTCGGGCGTATATAAAAGCCAACAACACAAAATCAACTTATTACATAACCAACTAGTTAATCACCAAACAAATAGTATTCACCAAGGCTAAAAATTGCAACTCAAGCGCATATAAGAGCCAACACAAAATCAACTTAAAAAATAACATAACCAAAAAATTAATCCCCAGACAGTAAAGCCTAAGGCTCAAAATTGCAACTCGAATGCATATAAAAGCCAACAACACAAAATCGACTAAAAAGTTAAATAACTAATTAATTAATAACCAAACAAAGAATAAAACTAGGGCTCAAAATTGCAACTAAGCGTATATAAAAGCCAATAAGAATACTTAAAAACCATATATATACAATCTCCAAGCATAACTAAAGTATAATCCCAATCAAACATGAACAAAGGACTACATCAAATTAAATCGCAATTAAGGACACACACAGCAAAAATCGGTCTACATATGTGCATATATACATTGCATAAAAAAAGGCTAACATCATCATCGATTCAACAACAGTTACAATAGTAATTACACAAATAATCTAACATCTAAATACATACATGACAATAACAATAACTAAAACAATTGATAGATATATGTATATGTATAGAAATGAGGATAAAAGATGAACCTCAATGAAACAATCATGAAAGACAAGACGTAATAAAGCAGGAGAAGTATCAGGACGGAGCTGATGAACTTGATGAAGCGATGATCGGATGATTTGTTCGGCATCAGGACAAGTATCGCGGTAGAAGTCGTATTGTAGAGGTTGAATTTCATCGAAATCTTCGGTGTATTTCTTGTCTACTTTGTTCCCCGAGAAGAACAACTCCGGCGGTGACGAAGAAGTAGATGCAGTAGAAGTTGTAGACGAAGGAGGATCAACTGATGAATCAGTATAAGAAGACGAAGAGTACGAAGAAGATGAAAATGAAGAAGACGATGAGTATGCAGAATACGAAGATGAAGATGAAGCCTTATTGATCTGATTCTTCAGCGAGATGAATACGCATAGAATGAATACTAGAAAGCTTATCTTTCGAGTAGAATCCATCTCTCTCTCTCTCTCTCTAGAATTCCAGACTTGTCCTCTTATTCTCTCTCTCTCTCTAGATGTATACTTTTGTGTATGGAGTAGGAAAATTAGTTGCAGTCT
The DNA here is from genome assembly GCA_003724115.2 of Anethum foeniculum. Lineage (NCBI taxonomy): Eukaryota > Viridiplantae > Streptophyta > Magnoliopsida > Apiales > Apiaceae > Anethum > Anethum foeniculum. Next base: position 10,476 of record PHNY01049184.1, read on the forward strand.
TGCACAATTGTGTGAAGAAAGAGGGGGTTACAGAGGTAACAAGATTGGCGGGAAAGAAAGTTGAATGACGAAAATACCCTTTTAGCTTCTTGTTTGGGTTTGTTCAGAACAACCAACTCAAAGGATGATATAATGCTAAAAAATATAGCGCAAAAATGAGAGTAATATCAGTACAAAATTAGTAATGAAAAAAATTATTTATAAATTAATAGAAATAAAAATAACCAAAAAATTGAAATTTCTTTTAAATTAATTAACTGGTGTTTGAGAACGAAGTGAACAAGTTTTTTAGAAGTGTTGAACTACAAATAATTGTCATTGTTTGTACTGCAACTGCATTGTTAAAATATGTTATAAGTGTGATAAAGGAGATTAATTTGCAAAGGTGCCATTATGAAATGTTATCTTCGTATACCAAAAGAACACTGAATACCTCAAATTTCCGTTTTTCAATCATATATGAAATTCCACCGGTAACTTTACATTCCTAATGTGCATTGCACGTGTAAGCTATTGATATACAAGAGATCAGTAAATTCCATGATTAAAATATACTGCAAGTTTAAATTGCACAGCCACAAGTTCAATTCACTTTATTAAGAAAAACAGTAACAAGTTATTTATCTAAACAATAAATGGCTGCAAATTTTTACATATGGTCACCATCATGATGTATATCTATGTTTCTATTCTTCTTCTAGTGAGAAGGCAAAACAGAAGTAAATAAACATTCTCGATAATGTATGGGAATCCAACCAGCGTTTTGTATCCCCCAATCAATATGGAGCCACTTGGGTTGTGATTTCATCAAAGTGCAATAACATGCTCAATGACTTCGATATCGTTCTCCAATTCACTGAAGCTCTCCAAACTGCAACTACGAGACAACTCCCAGCAGCGAAACTTTGCATGAGCAAACCAACTACTAGTCCTCACAAGTATAAATCTGTGACACCCTACTCTAATACGTTTCAATCAAGTTTTAGAAACCAGAACATTATGCTCTTTTAGACGTCTTTTAAAATGAGCTAGACGATTTTGCAACTGTAGGATGCCTTCTGCCTTCTGAGAAAGAATTGCACTCAATCTAGAGATGTAGTCATCCAGCTGGTTTCCTGGTTGATCAGCCTCTACCAACAAATTCATCTCCTGCAGGAATGAAAGAAACAATTGAGATTATAAGCAGGGATGGACTCTAAATCCCTCTTGCATGAGAAGCACACAGCCCAGGACAAGCATATTGTCAGCAAAGAAAAGAGGCAGGGAATGAGGGAAATTAAGGAAATAATAAATAGTAAATGAAACTAAACCAGGATCTGTGAAGTTACAAAGTTTTCTAAAGATGACCTCAAACACTACAGTTGGGGGACAGACACTGCATATGTGCTATTAAGACTCCCGCATACCTTTGTCACTCGTGATTTTATTTTCAGATGTTCCTCTCTTATTTAACAGGGAGAAACACGTAAAGATCAAATAAAAAACATAACACTACTTGGCAACAAAAGTAAATGAAACAGTAATACTACTAATACTGAATTCATATAGCAATGGGTTTATGATCTGCTTTTTCATGTCTTCATATATCCACAAAAAAATCTTCAAAATGTAAAATATTAGATGCATGGAGCTGCATAAAATAATATTCTCCCCGGTGAAATCATAAACGTGTGTCACAAACCTCTCTAACAATATCCATGGTATCCTCCACCTGTTTCCTATGAGCATCTACAAGGTCTTCCTCTTCCTGGCATAGACAACAAAGGAAGGTGAATTTGGAGCATTAACCAGTAAAGGTGTATAACCAATTTGTTACAGCTCCTACCTTTAGTAGAGCATTCAAATCGTCATCAGGGTGTGAGATTTTATAATCAATTTTTATTGGATCTTTCAGTTTTGTCTGGCCACTGAATCTCATTATTTTATCTTCTGTAGCGTAGGATGCTTCAGGTTTCATATTTTTCTTCCATGATTGTTTCTCTGGCTCATAGAACTGCGGTGCACCATAAACCTCTCCATCAGCTTGTTCAGGCCATGAATCAGCTATGTCATTTTGATATGTTGACACCCGGGGTGAAGAAGATGATAACAACATGGTGGTTGATGCCCTTAGGTTTATAGTTGAAGATGATGTTTCCCTTTTGCTCCCTTTTGACAGACTCTTCACCCTATTAATGTGAAAAGAACTAAAAAATTATATATTACAGAACAGCTAGAAGAACTGCAGAATTTATAAATTCCAAAGACATTTTCAACCTGTCAGCATATCTTAAGGTGTTAAGAGTATGTTCACATGATCCAGCATTTGGTGATATGCAAGATATCATGACAGTCCGGGAGTTTCCAACAAATGAATCCCTAAGTACTTCAGTTAATTTACTGCCTCTAAATGGAATGTGACCTTGGTCATTGTCAAGAGCTCGGATACATTCTTTTAGTGCAAGCAAACTTTTATTGATCTCAGCACCTTCCATTCTGCATTAGATAATATCAACACTTGGTAAGAACATTCCTTTGTATATCATGAGTAGGCAAATGACACATTACAGTGGACATCAAGGTTCCAATGTTCCATGTTTTAGATAAAGATATAGGATTAAGTAGATCAAGGGTCCCGTGAATACATTTAGCCCTTCAATCAACTGTATTATGATCCTAACAAGAGACCATCAAGAAGAATGGAACTTGAAATATCTACTCATCAGTGGTTGTCAATATTTCCAACTTGATTTTTCTCCAAAGATGTTCAAGAGTACCGTATTAAAAAACAGGCTGCTGGACGTTCTACCTTGAGTTCTAAAATCAAGTAGCTTAAATTACATTTCAATAATCTTTGGAGTCAATAGCAATCCTTGTACTTGACTTGCTACATAAGTGACAGTCTAATACCTTGTTTCTACAGGTTCTAATATTGCTCAGGGAAAGAAACAAATTAAACCCTTTATTAGCTACATAACAAAGACCTTTCATAAACGGAAAAGAGCGTGCAAAATATCTAATAACCTTGTCTGCTTATCATTATCTGTAGTATCAGCTCCACGTTCACTTCCAGCAAGATCTATGAAGGAGAGTTTACCGACAACTCTAGCCGGCTTAGATTCACTCCCATCTGCTGACCTCTTAACTGCAAGTTGGAGTATGGCATGTGACCGAGAAGATTCCTCATTTGCACCTGTTGTGCCAGTACTTCTTGTCGCATTACCTCTCTCGATGAGCTCCTTAATTGTTTCCACATCTGATACTATGTATTCTTGCAAACCCACAATGCAAACTTGTTTACTACCATCCTCACGCATGCACAGTTTTCTGCCCCAGAAGAGTTCAATAAACATGATTTCTTGTGCCACTAAATTAACGAGAAATAACATAATAAATAACACACAAGCTGACTTACTTTCGATCATTGAGGAGATCATAAAGTTTTCCTCCATATATCTCAAAAAAACTAAAAAACAATTGAAATCCTTGGTTCCGGTAAGTATGGTGCATCAGTCTTAAAATATCTTTGGATGCCTTGAGTGGCAATGGTTTCATTGTAAAAGTCTTTCCACTCCCTGAAAACGGGGAACCGTTGCTCATTACAATCAGTGAAGCAAATAGCACTTACAATACAATATTTGTACAAAGGAAGGTTTCACATAAACATTTTCTAACTTGTGGGATTGAGAATGTAACTATTGAAAACAATAGCACCCTGGTTATATTTGTTAAAAAATTATATTGTTATCGATGACATTCATTTCGAACTTCCTCTAGATGTAGCACCAGTAGAAATCAACATTTTGTGCATTGCCAGACATGAGTAATGAGAAACAAATTAGCATATCACAGAAGTACAATCCTTTCAGAGAGATTGTTCACAACGAAAAAAAAGGAGAATAAGATTCAATCTGTTTTAATAATTATTTATGTACTTGGAGTGAAGGAAAAAAGGAACCATTGATGCTACATCAGTATGTTAGAACAATATAAATCTGATTGACATGTGCACATATACCTTATGAACCATTTAATAACCCCTATGCGACTAGTCTCATTAAACTGCATTATTTAGTAATAAGAATGTGACAGTGGTCCTGAAACTCTGGAAAAGCCTGAGCACATATTCTGGACTTCAAGCTTAACCCCCTCATTTTTTCTACGCTAGATTTCTAGATTACATAGTTTTGGTTAATTAAATAATCAGCAAAACTCCATCAAAAATAATATCAAAAAATTAACATAAAATCTGTTGAGATGCAAATGGACCTCAAACAAGATTGCATGGAATCACCTGTTTGCCCATACGCGAAGCAAGTTGCTTTTGTCCGCTCGAATATGATTGGAACTATGGGCTCCACAGTTTCAAAATAAACCTACAGTTTAAAGTTTACAAAGCAAGCTGGCTTTATCTGAGTGACAACCCATAAGAAGTAGTTTATTTTTATCTTATTTATTAAATATTTACTTATTTTATGCAATCACCTCATCATTTGAAACATCCTCACTGAGCACTGCATCAAAAACAAATTCGTGCTTCTCCACATACTCGGTCAAGTCAACCTGCAAAATCAATGAGTAAAAATTATACGAAATAGACTTGAGCCATTCCATTATTCTATTAAAACTAATGTGACCAATCATGCTGCGTCTGTCTTACCGTAAAGATGGTACTTGCTTATTTTTAAGCTTCTATGTAGAACTGTAGGTTCCTACTTATAAATTCTAATCAGTTTGTAACAACTAAATTAATAACACATAACTTATAAGATGAAAAAAATAACACATAATAAATTACATTATAAAAGGATAATGTAGATTCTTTTCAAGTCGTACGCAAATTTAATTTAAGTAACTGAATTTTAGTACCTAGTCCCCCACTTCTCGGAATTTTAACTTATAAGACAATTTTGGATTACTTCTACTTTTAGCACAAACAGATCATCTTTTACATGAAAAAAATACTATTTCAAACGGGGCACGTAATGTTTCATCAGTCACATAGCATATACAACTGTCTAAGAATAAAATATATAACTTGAGTATAATTGAGAGTACAACCATTCTCAAATTAAGATGCCACTATAATCTTTAAAAAAGTCAAGTAATATCAAATTGTACTCATTCTTTTTACTGTTAGATACCAAGTTTTTTACTGCATAGTGAAACTTAAATTTGTTGGTTTTCTCTCCAAAAACCCTTAAGGTTTTAGGAGGGTTAATAAGATCATATGTTATATCCTAACACTCCCCGTCACTCAAATGCCCATATTGGGTCAAAGGGTAAAACACCAAGATCCCACCACTAGGACAATAATCAACTATAGAGTCCGAAAATATGTTTCAGTAAAATTTGGGGGGTGAGAGGGAATAGACTCCATGAGACCTCTTCCAACCTGTATACTAACTCTCCTAAAACCACAAGGTGCTGCGAGAGCTTAATAGGATCAAATATTATATATTAATACCTTATACATAAGACAATAAATTGTAACAAAACGGCATAACGTCCTACACAAATGTTGCGTAAATTTTGGCATGAAACAAGCAAAGAATTGCAATAACAAGAAGTGTGCACCAGAAATGCACATGCAGGCACGCACAAGCACACACAAAATTGCATTTGGTAACAAAAAGTTGAACCAACCATGGCCTTAATTTTCATCAAGTCCTTTGGCCAGTAACCCGAGAGTATGACAGGACAAATTGAAAAAATAAAATCATTGAAGAATCTAACATCTTGAGTAAAGAGGAGGAAGTGGCAATAAGAAGTTTTTATATAATTTATTAGTAAATGGTTTATTCCTATTTTAAAGTATGGATATTAGTATGTACATTTATATGTCTTTTATGTAGGGCTAGTACTTTATCGAATAGGTAGTAAAATATTTATAATAAGCCCAATTGTTTGGGGGCCTTAGCCCATTTAGGTCATATTGTTAGGGTTTTCTATTCCTATTATAAGTGATGTAAACCCCACATAGTAGTAAAACTTAAGACATTATGGAATGTTGAATTCAGTCCTTTGTTCATGAGTTGTGATTTATCATAATTTCTCCCTTTTGTGCTTTGGAAATCCTCAAGGTAGTAGATTTTCTGCAATCAATCCACCCAAGTGTATATCTTTTATTGTGTTAATTTTATATTTACATTGTTTCTGATATTTTTCTTGAGCAATATGTTTGCTGATCCTGTATCACATATGCTAAAGGCTAGAGTCGTCCTTTTAGATATGTATATATGTTGAAATATTAGAGGTGAATTTAAAATTGTCACCAGAATTACAAGTAAAAAAGTACAAATTCTCAATTGATTACCTAAACACAAGCATCCTGGAAGTTGGCCTTAAATATTTTATATTTGTATGCAAAGTCGCAGAGTTAAGAACTAAGTGAAACAAAAGGTGGAAGCAAGTATCTAGGACACTAATATAAAAGAAATGGCATGTAAAGTTTATCTTCTTATACTGTTGACTCTTCCGTTTTTGTTTAAACCCGTAGCATTAGCTAGCACTTGTACTCACCTTAAGTTTAGTTTCGTGAACTGTTAGAAAATTCATTTGTGACTCTATGGTTATGATGTCTTCCTCATTTTTAACCAGCTCCTTCTTGTTTAATGGTCTTTTCCGAACCTGTAATCAAGTCAACATAAGCCCGAATTAGAGTACATGTTGAATGGATCAAGATGTTGAAAGCTTCTCATAGCATAAGATCCAGAAACCAGAAAAAAAATCCTTATAATTAGACATAGATAATAAGGCCCTGCCAAAATTCTATAAGAGAAATAGACAACCTAAATGTAGTTAACATACCACAACTTTAATCTTTGCCACATTGCTAGCCTTCTCTTTATCAGGTAGAAAAGTTTTTAAAGCACTATTCTCTGGCAAACCACGAGCTTTGCTACTTAGCTTGTTGGCTCCATAGTAGGGCTCAGAATTATTAAAACTTTGCCCTTGTGAAGAACGATACATAGTAGGAGCATCCACCATTGCAGGAATTGGCATCTGCCAATATAATTCACAATATCAACAAAGCAAAATAATAAATCCCAATGTAACCCCATTAAGTTGACCAATATGCATGGTTATCACGGCGCCAAGTTGAGCCTCGACGCCCGAGTACCTTCGAGTAGACTAGTCGACAAGTCGCCCGACTAGTCGTAAAAAGTCGACAAAGTGTTCATTGTACATATACGTACTAGATTTAATATATAATATAACTAAACACGTCAATTCCATAATTTAAATCAAAAGTAATAGAANATTAATGCATAATAACATTCATATTCCAAATATCAAACATGTGCAAGTATAAAAAAAATATAAGTATGATGAATATCAAGCAAAGTTATCCATCTTAATATCATTTTTATCTCCATATCTTTCTTATGTACTGTCATGGCTTGGATTGAGTCATGGTACACCGCAATTGTCCCAAGTCAGGTGCCGACCCGAGTACCTTCGCGAGAACTAGTTGTCAACAAGTCGTGCTTCGAGGTCCTCGGCGACCGAGTACCTTCGCGTCGACTAGTCGTCGACTAGTCGTCTTCGTGATAACAGTGCCAATATGAAACTCATGATATCAACATTATTGATATTACAAACTTATAGTTAATGCATTACATAAACACTTCTCAGTTGACCGATATGAAATCGACCAAATCAACAACATTGATAGATACTTACATCTATCCACTTAATTCATGACTGCGGCAGACTTAATACTAGAGCATTCACATACATATCCAAATTTATGTCGCTTTACAGAATTTGGACTAGAAAAAGCATGTCATACTATGCCAAAATTAATAAAACGTAAAAGCATAGACCAATTTGTAGCCTCGCAAAAAATTGCATCTAATAAGCATACTTTACTATGACAAAACTGGTATGACGTTTATAAATAAACTGTAAATATGTTGTACTCCAATGGCCCGATAAACATTTTGAGTTATAACTTATAACCATCAAAATTACACTCTATAGCTGCATTTATACAAAAACAGAGCAATACCTCAGGAATAAGCTCGGTATCAAAAGAGTGCAAATCCAATAAACCGGGACTGAACTCACTAGTCTCATCACCTAGGTTTATATTCCGAACTCTCGAATTTCCAGGTGAAGTCAAAGGCGACTCCATAAACAAGTCAGTCCCTCCACTAAATGTCCTCTGTGGATTCTTATACATTCTCGAACCTTCGACTCCTCCTCCACCAAAAAATCCAAAATCCTAACACAAATTAATTAGAAAAAATTACAATTACATCCGTGTACAGCGAAAGTCCTCGCTAAAACAATATTTTTTCCTGTCCCAACATAACAGAGAGTCGTGTATTTTTAATCACGACAAATGAATAAAATTCGTCGATTCCGAGAATATTAATTTAAAAAGGATTAACCTGTGTTGGAGCAGGATTGGAAGATTGTAGATGTTGTAGACCGGCAGTTTGAAGCCACCGGCCATTTGACGCCGACGATGAAGTTGTTTCAAACAAGTTTTCGGAGTATTGTCGCTGATTATGTGCCGCCGGCGCACCGGATCTTTTTCCGATCATTTTTTTTTTACTCTAAAGAGGAGAGCGAGAGTATGAGTGGACGGTACTTTTGCAATTCAAATTAGAATGTACTCCTTCGCACTCGCCCCTAATTTCAAATCTAACGTATAATCAAGTGGAAAAAAAAAAAAGGCATTGAAAAATTACATTTTTATATTCTTTTTCTTTTTTCTTTGAATGGATACTTATTCTTGTTCTTGTTTCAAATTAGAATCCCACCATCTAAAATTCTAATTGTCACAAAAATATTTAGTGCAAATCTATACTATATTATAATAGACGAAACATTAAAAGTTTTGGTACCTGGTATAAAGTGAATTTACCTAATTACGCTTACTTATATATTTTTAAAAAAGTAATATTCATAAAAAAAATAAAAAATATCATTACCTCTTTCAATCAAAAATGTTATCTTTTCTACTTTTCTTAACCAAAACAATCAAAACACGTTAATCAGTTACCTTTTTCAACAAAAACATATTACCTTTTCTATTTTTTCAATATAAACATTTCCTTTTCCAAAAATATCACGGACAAATGAAATATTTCGTTTTACAAATATATCACGGGCAATCAAAACATCTCCTTTTTCAAGGACAACTAAAATATCTCTATTTTCTAAAAATATCTCGGGCAAGTATATTTAATAAAATAGAATAATAATAATAATAATAATAATAATAATAATAATAATAATAATAATAATAATAATAATAATAATAATAATAATAATAATAATA
>PHNY01049204.1:18641-35823 GCA_003724115.2 Anethum foeniculum
GTTGAATACTTCAGTCCTTAAATATGTGTTTATATTCAATTTAGCGCCCAAATAATAGTAATTAAGTAATAAAACCATAAAATAGTTAGATTTGTTTTAATTAGAATTAGGATTGTAAATTAGTTAACCATGTACGTGTTTAAATAAATTTATTATTGATGGAACACAATTATTTAGCAAATTGCAAATAGTATATATGTTGAGATAACAAAAAATCTGTTCTTTCTTAATTAATTATATAACCTCAACTAACATAACTAAATTACTCCAATATGCACATTAAACCGTTTTCTTATTAAACTTCTAACTACCAAGTACGATGATCTTAAAATGACAAGGGATTAAACTAAAAATTTGTGTATAACATTAACTTTACTTTTTATATAATAATAAATGATAATCTTGAAATTTTAATGTAAATGATAAGTTCATTTAAAATTGATTATTAAGATTTTTCTTCACTTTAATCATATTAATATAGATTAGAAAATAGCAGTAAAGACATAATTAATACTGCATTAATTAAACCTAGTTTGGTCGAATAAAAAGCAAAATTATTAAAGTCCGAAATTCTAATTATTTATTAATTTCGTATATTTAGAAAGATGCTAATTAAACACCTGAATAGTTATGTTATAATTAGTAACTACTTATACAAGAAGTAGCCTCAAGGAATCAGATTCTACTTCCTACAACTCCAAAGTTCAATAAAGGTGAAAACTTGTCCATCAAGTTACCTAATTCTAACATGATTCTTATGCTTCGAAAGCCTATACCGTTGAGATTCCTCTACACTCAACTCTCTCCATTCGGGAAGAAGCTCCCATGGTGACGAAAAACCCAACAATCTCTTACCCTTAGGAGATTCTCATTATCCAACTCCACTGTTCACGGATGAGATTATTAATGCTCATATCTCAAAAAAATTCAAGATGCCCGCTATTAAGGCGTATGATGGAACTGGCGGTCTAGCAAATCAGATGAGGACATTCTCCAACGCACTATTGTTGCAGCCAGTTAATAATGTAATTAAGTGTAGGGGGTTTCCCTAAACCTTGGGGGGGAATGGCTCAAAAATGGTTCAACCGTCTACCTCCTAATTCAGTTTCATGCTTTAGGGATCGTAGTAAAGCATTCACAAAGTAATTTATTGGTAGAAGGGTGCATGAGAAGAGTTCTGCTTTACTTATGAGTTTTGAACAAGGAGCTATATCTTAAGTTGCATCAGGCAATGTAACTTTATCCAAGTTTGACACGGCCTGTATATGCTATATCTTAACTGATCAGATTTGCAAGAAACAAAGAGTTCTTAGTTAGTTTTTAAGAGAAAATCCTTGTTTTAATGCTTTACAAAGCTTAACCTAACTTGTTTTATAAAGTGTCTATTTTTAGATGTATAATCCACAAACAAGTATATGCTTGCTTCTGAGTTCTCTGGGTGTTCAAGTGTGAAATTTTGGGTTTCGATGACTAATACACAATGAAAATAGTAATTTAAAATGATAAACATCAGAAAACTCGAAACCCTAACGCATGATCCATGCGAAAGATAAAGATTTAATTCGTAGATCAGATGTATTTACCTTTTAAAGCTTTACAAATTGTTTGACAGATGGAGGTCTTAGCTTTATCAATCACCACGTATCCTGCCTTGAGTGATCTACGCCATACAGGTATTCACACGAATGATTGAGCGGAGGAGGAGATGTACTAGAACTCAGGAACGAAACTAATCTTCCTCTTCTCTCTCTCTGGTGGTTGCTAGGGTTTTGTTTATATCTTTTAAAAAAATAACCCTTTTAATCAGCAACAAGAGAATATATATATATATATATACACACATATATATACAAGAGGAAAAATGAATTCTAACCCTAGTATTAATTAGAGTTATATTAAACCTGAAATTCCTATTTATTGTCTAATTAAGTCTCTCTTAATTATCCCGACTGAATTTTGATTTAATAATAGTAAATTTGAATTCTATTTATTCTATTAATTAAGTCTAACTCAATTAACATAAGTAATTCAAAATTTCTTATTCAATCCAAATTTTAAATTAAATATTACTCTAGATATTCTTTGTGCGACCCTTTTGGTTATTATTACGTTGGCAATAATTTTGATATCTCACATTAAAATTATAAACAAAGAGCGGCATCTAGAAATACATCATTGCCACCCAAGTAATAATAATTAAACTCGAGGCATGTTATGTGTCATCCTCTTTGTAGTAAAATTCGGGTTTCCATGATAAATGAATACACTATCATATCAAATCAATATTTGAGCGTAACCACGTATTTCAAAGGTAAATAATATCACTCCTAAGATAGGAGGGTCAAATCCTTTCTAGAACATTCATATTTCTCATACGATTCATAATATACCTGAAGTACACTTTTATCTTTACCCGGTCAAAGGTAACTTTTAATATAATCAAAGTATACTAATTCTCGTATATAGATATAATGATTTAAAGTCTAAGGACCTGTTGGAATCAAATTTCTGCAGGGCAGATCCCTAGTGTTATCTTCCGTCAGACCTGCAAGGAAGAAAATGCGAGGGATTTTCCCCCCGATTCACCTCCAGTGTGAGAATCAGTAATTTGGTCATAATAGGTTTTTAAGGAACGCAAGAACTTATGAGAAAAAGTGTGAATAATTATGTGTGTTGTTCTATGCAAACCTGTGACTATTTATAACTGAATTCTCCTCAATCACCGGTTGATTAGAGATATTCGGGGATATGATATCCTTTGATTGTGAAACGATAATCGTCTATTATCTCCGACTCGTCATAGTTGTCATTACGACTAGTCGTAGTTATCCAGATAAGTTTAGTCATAAGTGTCATTACGACTGGTCGTAGTTATCCAGATAAATTTAGTCATAAGTTAGGCCTTGTGTTAATTATGGGCTTTATTCTCCTTAAAAGAACCTAATTAGATTTTAGGCCCATTGGGCCAAAGAAGGTGTTCTTTTAAAATGTCCCTTGCTTTGGTCCACTGAATTTGGCCTTTTGAAGAGCAAAAACTGAAATCCAACTTCGGCCCAAGCCTAGGACCACAACCGCTGTGATAAACTGACACCTAGGGTTCCGTGCCACATTAATAATGAAAGTTATCCCAACCTCTTGATACGTAAGCTCATCCATACTGTTGAACGCGAACTGTTGCTTTTAACATTATTGCATTCGGGCTTTATATAATTTTGTGCCTTAACATATTTTTTTTTCGTACCAATTCGGCTTACTTTATGTTGCCTTAATATATTTTTGCCTTAGCATCACTGTAACACATAATGCTATAGTTGATTTTGTATGGTTATAGCATAATTTTTTTAGCTTATGCATCTTCGGTATTTTGCCTAACATATTTTATAAGTGTCCTCGGTCTACTATCTTTCCTTAGCATATGTTATATGAGTCTTCGGTCTTTTATCTTGCCTTAGCATATTTTATATGCATTTTTGGCTTTTTATCTTGACCTGACATATTTTAGATGCGTCTTCGACAGTACTTAAGATTGCCTAAAAGATTATGAAAAAACCCGTGTGTACAAGAAAATTGCTAAGAAATTACGTAAAATACTTGTGGGTACAAGAAAATTCTTAAAAAAGGAGGAAAAATACCTGTGGGTATGAGAAAATTTCTAAAAATTAGGAAACATACATGTGGGTATGAGAAAATTTCTAAAAAATAGGAAATTTATAGAAAAATATAGGAAAATTATATAAACGTTTCCTAAGAGAATAAAAAACGATTCCCGAATTGGGAACGAATGTTGACGAGAAATTTTTAAATTTTTAAATTCGTTGGAAGGCCGCCATACCTTCCACCAAAACGATAAGATAAATCGTTGTGAACGTGTAGGTCACTCCACACTTTACCCTAAAATGATACCCACGGGAAGAACCAATAAGCATATATTGCATATAAAATCTCATATTAGTGTAGGACATAATTAAACCCTTGGTAAAGGATTGAATGAATAAATCCCGAGTCTTGAAAAAGATCATTATAAATTCCATGAAAGCTCTAGAAGCTTTCGTAGAAGTTGGGGGGCAAATGATATGGGCCAAAGATAACCCTTGAATTATAATTAATGTTGTATGAAATAAACCAAACATGGTCCAAAAATAGGCCCAATTAATGAGGCCTGAAACCTTAATAATTTATTAATTTCATAATTAATAAAGGGGCTAGTTCAGTAGCCCATAAAATATGTCCAAATAAGAGCCTAATTCTATAAGGATTAGCCTCCAAGGCTTATAAATCGTATAAGGAATCTGATTTCTACAAGAAGGATCTAGATGCCCATTGAAAGGAGGTGAGTTGCCCACCAAGTCTCTTACACCTAGTCTAATTCCTAGACTCTCAACATCTATATAGAGGGTCTCGCCCCTCTTTCTCAAGTCCATATTTTTGGACAAGAGCTCCATACGTCACAGTACCTCGAGGGCGGTATAAGCCATGAGGCCATCACCATACATTAGGCAGAGCCCCATAGGTCATAATTAATATTTTTGGACAAGGGCTCCACACGTGACAACACCTTGAGAGCACTGCAAGCCATGAGGCCATCACAACATGTCTAGCAGAGATACATATGTCAGAACGCCTCGAGGGCGTTACAAGACACGAGGCCATCATCATACATAGGGCAAGCCCATACGTCATCATTAACGTTTTTGGACAAGAGCTTCATATGTCACAACACCTCGAAGGCTCTACAAGCCATGAGGCCATCACCACACGTTTACGTCACAATGCCTCGAGGGCGCTACAAACCACGAGGCCATTACCATACATTGGGAAGAGCCCCAAACGTCACCACACACATTTTTGGACGAGAGCTCCATATGTCAAAACACCCCGAGGGCACAACAAGCCATGAGGCCATTACTCCGAGTTACGTCTTGGCTTGATTCTTGATTCTCATCAAGGTATGTAGGCATCTTGTTAGGACACAATTAAGTCCCAGACCAAAAAGAGCATCTATCACTAAAGATCAAATCTCCCAAACCCAAATATTAAATATACCCTAGTTTTTTATCCATAACAAAAACATAATCAGTTAGAATTAGCCATAATCAATCAAATCACTACGAAAATTGTGCCAAGATTATAGTGCAAAAATGACTTCATCTTTTATGCCCTAGAATGACTACTTACTAATAATTAAACAAGTAAAACAACTAAGACAAGAAAGAAACATAATTAAACTTATAAGAATAGAGAAGAAATTTAGATACGAAAACCTACAATCATCAATCATGTCAAAAGATGAAAATTCATGGCTTCCTGTATATGTAAACCCTAACTATATTCTACTCTAAAATATAATGCGTGTCCTCTTCTAAAATATACGTGTGTCAATATATATATATATATATATATATATATGTCTGTAATATAGAAAATAATTTAATCCTTTGAATTAATTACAAGTAGGTATCCACTATATAATATGATTCTTTAGTTAAAATTCGCAGCTGACTTTTGACTCCAGTTTCTAAGCTCTTTAATTCATCCCTGCTTATTGGACCACCGCTAAATTATAGGAAATCTCACAAGCTTCACGTGGACCCTAAGATCGTCAGTATCGGATTTCTAGAACTCAAGATAGAGCCCAAACATTGTTGGCAGCCCGTATAGCCCAATATTACGAATTTCCTTGTATTTCAGCTCCAAATGAGCACTGTTTGCTCCAAATCCATCAAAGTCATGGATTATTTATTTTATATAATAAAATATCAAAATTGATTAATAAAAATTTAAGTTAATGCAAAATATAATAAATATAATAAATATTATAAAATTGATCTAAATATATATATAAATATATTCTATCAAACATCCCACACTAAGCATTAGCAAGTCCTCGGGAGAATAAGTGAAGTAAAACATAAAATCTGACCAACTAACACCATTTTTGTAGATGACACGATTGTATTAAGTATATGCAACAAGCCGCTAAACCCCTCGGCAGCCCTAGTCAGACGAGTGTTGTGAGTAAATCAACCTATAAAAATCATTTTTTTCCAGCCAAGTCTCAAGAATGTAACATATCATAGTATCGCACATATGTAAACCTCAATTACACAAATTTAAGTCTTTCCAATTTGCATATAATCGTCAAAACTATACCAATCACACATAGTCTATATAAACAAACATACCATGAAATAAACATCAAAATCACATTGAGTGAGTAACATGCTATAGAGAGGAAAGCACACTGATGCATGCCAAATTTATACATATTTCATAGCATATTTTTCCTCATTTATCCTTGATTTGTAATTATTTTGTCCTTTATTAGTATTATTATTAGTGTTTTTAACTTGGATGGATGCTAAGGATGATTTCTCATATGTTTGTAAGATAATTTTAGAAGGAAAAGAGCAAAGAAAAAGGAGTTAAGCTGAAGATGCATGGTAGATTTTTTCAAGGGCTTGAAGCTGAAATTCAAGGCCTTGTAAGTGTTGTTTTAAGGGCTTGAAGCTGATTTCAAGGCCTTGTATCTGGACGGGAATTTTAATAATATAAATTTTATATTTAGTTGAAATACTCCTTTTAACTTATGGTAAGGCTCTTTAAAAGCCCATCCAAGTATAGAAAGATGGGAATTAGGTTTTTAAAAAAGGAGGCGTGTATTATTGTGAGAGATGGAGGCTTGGAGAGAACTTGAAAAAGGATTGAAGGGATTCACTCCAAGTTCGAGAGATTTCATCAAGTTGTATCTTCCTCAACTCTATTCTCTTGTAACCACGATTTTGGATATCAATATATGTTTGTTTTCTTCCTTTATAATGAGTAACTAATTCTCTAATCCGAGAATCGGGTAGTATTCGTTGGTGATATATGTTTGTTTGATTGTAGTGTGAATTTTCTAGTTTGCTAATCTATCATTGAGAGCTTAACCCAATTAAGGGAGTCATGAACTTTTAATTGCATCTATAGGAGTTGTGATGAATTGTGTGAGGACTCATAATTCTTGTTCATGATATGGTAGACATAGTTCAACTATTGATCCAGAGATTGATATGCGAGCTATGCAACTTATAATTCTTCGGTCTTAATAGTTTATAATTATATTTCGATTGATCATAAGAGTGGCTTTTGAGATGTAGTTGTAGGCACTATCTTTTATCTTGGGAGTGAACATGATAAAGCTTAGAAGAATTGTTTTTAGCAAAGTACGAGAAATAAATATCACAATACATCAACATTCATTGAACCAATTAAAGAACCCTAGTTCTCGGGTTGATTTTCTTTATTGATAAATATTCATTTAATTACTTTATTGTTTAATTTATTAGTCACAAACACACAAATCATTTCTACACACTTCTGAACATTATGAGATTATATACTGGAATTAATATTGATTTAGTGCATCCCTGAGAATGAACTACACAAAATATACATCAACACTCACATAACTCTCTACTCACACAAGTTTATAGGTTAAGTGTATGGCTGAAGTTCTATAAAATAAAGTTAATCACTACCATAAGCTTGGTTGTCCACCATATCTCTACTACTTTCAACATACGCATGCACAAATCAGAATGTCATTGTTAAAGGTTGTAGCGTGGCTATAGTAAGAGGTAGAAAATCAGTAAAAAGATTCGCAAGTGGCTAACTTGTTAACTGATAGAGCATAATGTTCATTTTTAATTAAAGTATTCAAAATGAAAATTTGGTCATGTAAAAGGTGATAAGTCTATCACAAGTATTAAGCTCTAAGCACATAGTACCATGTACTTTTCCATTTTATATTGTATAAAGAAATGAACACAAATTCTATTTGATCTTTTCTTTTCTCATTTTTTTTTTCAAAGTCAAGTAATTCTCTAGTAACCATGGGCAGTGAAAAGTCACCAAGAAAAATAAGAGGTATTGAGCTGATCCCTCTTAATTTCAAGTATAATTTCACTTAATATCAGAAAATGTACATGGATCATCCCTTTGATATGACGTTGCACTTGCCACCCTTTAGTCTCAAAGGAGTACTTAATCTCTACTTTTTTTCTTCTTTTTTTTCTTATTGATTCCACCAAATTATCACGCTTTAACAAAAAAATCACCACACTATGTATTCACCAACCCTCTAATGAATCAAAATGCTCTACTAGTAAATCAAGACAAAAACAAACAAGTAGGTTCAAGCATTTAGAGTGGTGACATATCAAAAGAACATATAAAAGCTCAAAGGGGTTCATTACCGACATAATTCATGTGTACTGTTTGGATAAATATGGTTAATCCTAGTGCCTTTACCATTTTCATGCATACACACACCAAATTATCCCACTTTAACAAAGAAATCCTTACACTATGTATTTACCGACCCTCAAATGAATCACAATGTTCTACTAGTAAATCAAGAAAAGAACAAACAAGGTGGTTAAAGCAATTAGAGTGGCAACGTATCAAAAGAATGTATAAATGCTCAAAAGGGTTCACATATACACGCATATCATGTAGTCTAAATAAGGTTTAAAACAAGTTATATAGCAACATACTCCATGACAAAAAAACACAACAAAAAAAATTGACTATTATAAGATGTATCAATCACAAATTAGGCTCAAAATCTGACAAGATGAAAGCATGCTTGAGTACTTACTAAACTTGATAGAGACGCATCTCAAGTTTTGTAATTTTCGCAAGCACATTTAAGGAATTATCATGCAACAAATGATTTACTGAAGATATGACACATCAATTAATCATGCAAAATAAGCCCCTACCATGTGTATTTATCCTTGTTAACATATTTTGAGACATGGCAATATACAAGATATTTTTTTTGAATTTTTAACATTGAGAACTCATCTCCACACGTTCATAGTCCCCAATGAACTAATTAACAAAATACAAAAATACAACTAAAAGAAAATTAAATTACACTAAAGAGAAAAGAAAGAAAAATCCTAAAATGCCCCTAGAAAAACGTTGTAAACTGTTAAGTTTTCTTGGATTGGAAACAAAAGTTCCAGCCATTCATATCCATGGTTATGTCCAAATTTACGCAGCAACCTAGTTACGTGAGCCCTTGTTAAAAGGCCATTAAAGACAACATGTAACATAAGGTCACACAACCTAATCCCATATGGAGGAGCTATATTCTTGTGAGAAAAAATATTGGCACTGCAGGTCCCGTCCTGGAGATGCAATAGCACATGTTAATGATAGAGAATGTTTACACCAATGGTAATTAATTGCACCATTTGATAAGGCACTAATGTAGACAATGATGCAGCTACAACGTACGGTCAAAAATAGTTTCATAATTTTTTTTTTTATGATAAATGGATCTTTAATCATAAAAATGCAAAATAAAATAAATTTTAAAATTGTACTTACAATATTTATAATTGTACTCAGACAATTTTCATGTTCGGAAACCTTTTTATGATTGCTTCATTGGAAATACTATCCAAATATAGTTTTTCTGATATATGTACCAACACTATTACTATTATTCAACAGCTGATCTCCTGTCTGATTTGGCAATCAATTTTTCACCATTTTCATTGCAGAATATCCCCTTTCAACACTTACTATGGATGCCGGTAATATTAATACCAATTTGATAAGTAGACCAAAAGATAAACAATGTTTTTCTTTGTCAGAACAAACTTCACGGTAAGGGCATTAAGCATTGAAAATTCGTCAGTAGACTTCATGTCAAGAATGTAAGTACTTAACTGATTCTCTAGTAGATTCCATTGATCAAAAATCATATGGAGAAAACTGAGTTAGTCGTAGCAAACTCTCCTTATCAAAAGCTAAAAAATGCATTATTAGGACTTAAACATGCGACACAAATAGGGAGTTTCATATTTGATTCACTAAAACGATTATTGAGTTCTTGCTGCTGAAAATCCAAATCCAGAACAACATAGGAGAATTCAGCCTTATAATGATATAAATTTGTAACTTATGCACTTTGCATCAAGATTGTCGTTTCAGAAAACAAACTTACTAAACAAACTTACTTCACTTAACAATTCATCCCATCCTTCATTTATTAATGTTTGTAGTCTATGTTTTGCAAGTTTCACTAGTTACAATGCATTAATAATATCCAAAAATAGTTCATCCTTAATTCTATAACAATTAGGTATTCAATGTATAACAAAGTAACAACTATATTAGGTATAAATATCACAGAGTAAACAAGTAAAATAAGAAGTACATTAATTCTATGTTTTGTGGTCTGAGTAATTGAGTTGCACACAAGAACCCCTCTTTCACGAGACAAGATACACGAAAATGGTGTTTGTTTTGAAGTAACTTAGTTCTTTAACAAATTAAATGTATTTACTTTTTATTTGTAGTTATTTTTCTATTTTTATTTCTATTTCTATTTTATTTGTAATACTTGTACATTTTAATATGTTTTTTAAATATAAAAAGACAAATTTAATTTTTTATAAATATATCTATCTTTTCTATATCATATAAATAAACTCATGTCAAGAATAAATATTTAGTAAGGTCAGAATTATTTGTTTTGGGAGTAAAATTAAAAATTTTAAACATCATATAATACATATATAAAGATATTTAGGATTTGAGTGGGTGGAAGCTCATACACAGATGCTAGGTTGAAGTGACGCACCCGGTGAGCAGTTGATTCTTGCATCTGGGTTTGGTGTGATGGAGCGCAACGAGGGGTAAGTACTGCAATGGTGAAGAACTAGGTTAATGACACGTCTATGTATTAACCTAATACATCTACTTAGAATACATTAAATAATATAAGTACTATAATTTTTTTAAAAAAAATTTTGTATGCTAGAAAATACATACTTGCATATAAAAATTACGATAAAAAATATTTAAAATATAAATAATGTATTAGATATTTTACATAAATAAATAAGTTTTAAAAGCATGTTGCTCATGAAGTACTTTAATTGTACTTAGAAATTCAATTTCACAAAAGGCCTTAAGAGTGAAGACAAAATCCAGAAACCAATATATTATGTCGGTAAAGTTTTGCATGGAGTGAAATAAACTATTCCACCGTTGAAAAGTATGCCTTAGCGCTCATCTTGGCATCTAGGAAGTTACGCCCCTCTTTTCAAGCAGATAATATTGAGGTGTCAACTAACCAACCATTGAGAAATATCATTCATAGCCCAAAGGCAAGCAGAAGATTGATAAAGTGGGCTGTCGAATTAAGTGAATTCGATAATAAGTATAAGCCTTGTTCAACCATAAAAGCTCAAGCACTAGCTGACTTCGTGGTTGAATGTACCATTGACAACCAAGAAGTGGGGGGGGGGAGGATGAGGAACAGCTGCCCTAGGAGGGCAAGGATATGGAAGTAGAAGACTTACAAAGGAATATTGGGTGCTTTATTTTGATAGGGCATCAATAACAAATTCAAGTGGTGCCAGACTAGTCTTGCGAAGTCTTGATGGCTTTGAAATTGAATATGCAATGAAGTTGGACTTTCCACTTATGAACAATGAGGCCAAATACGAAGCACTGATAGCAGGGCTTAGTTTGGAAGGAACCTTGAGGGTGAAGAACCTTAAGGAGCACTGATAGCAGGGCTTAGTTTGGAAGGAACCTTGAGGGTGAAGAACCTTAAGGTATGTGGAGATTCAAGGTTAGTAGTCTCAAAAGTAAATGGAGAATTTGAGGCAAGGGAAGAGACTATGGCTAAGTATGTTAAGCTCATAAGATCCGTAATGAAACAGTTTGACGAATGCCATGTCTAGCACATCCCTAGAGAAGAGAGTGTTAAAGAAGATGCATTATCAAAGTTCACTTTTTTTTAAGTCGAAAATAGCTCAGGTTATGTGTACTATAGGGTGTTAAAAACACTAAGCATTAATGTCAAGTTGGTTGCACATATTGGGTTG
This sequence comes from Anethum foeniculum, assembly GCA_003724115.2. Lineage (NCBI taxonomy): Eukaryota > Viridiplantae > Streptophyta > Magnoliopsida > Apiales > Apiaceae > Anethum > Anethum foeniculum. Next base: position 30,536 of record PHNY01049204.1, read on the forward strand.
TTCGAAAACTACTGGATGGATCCCATAAAAGCTCATCTAGGAACATGATGGTTGCCCTATGATACTATTGAAGCGCGAAAGCTGTATGTGCGTGCTCTGAGGTATGCTTTAATTGATGGAATCTTATACAAAAGATCTTTTCTGATTCCATACTTACGATGCTTAAGACCTGATGAGGCTCGATTAGCCCTGGAAGAAGTTCACGAAGGAATCTGTGCCCAGCACTTGGGGGGCAAGGCCCTTGCTCACAAAATCACCCGCCTAGGTTTTTACTAGCCAGAGATGATGGCCGATACAAAAGACTATGTTAAAAAATGTGATCGCTGTTAGAAGCACGCACTAGTTGTGAGACAGCCTCCAGGGACGTTAACATCCATTAATTCCCCTATACCTTTCGCAATATGAGGGATGGACATTCTGGGACCATTTCCCGTGGCCAGCTCAACGGAAATACCTGATTGTTGCCATTGATTACTTCACTACATGGATTGAAGCCAAGCCGTTGGCTAAAATAACCACAAAGCAAGTTGCTCAATTTCGGTAGGAAAACATCTTGGGTAGGTTTGGGATCCCTCGTATCTTGGTGATTGATAATGGAACGCAGTTCAACAACGAAGACTTCAGAAAGTATTGTACAGAAAATGTGATTGAGTTGCGATTCATTTCTGTTGCCCATCCACAAGCAAATGGGCAAGCCGAGGTAGAAAATTGCATCATCCTAGATGGACTTAAGAAGAGAATCTTGAAGTCGAGAAGTAATTGGGTGGATGAGGTATTACCCATACTTTGGACTTATCGCACCACATGTCATGGAACCACTGGAGCTACTCTATTCTTGTTTGCTTATGGAGCAGAAGCAGTAGTTTCCGTGGAGATATCTCATTCATCCCCGAGGATTTAGGCTTACAAGCTTGAACAGAATGTGGAAGGACAGAGGCTAGCTTTGGATTTGATTGATGAAGTTCATCACGATGCTCGTACGAAGATCGTCGAATATCAGAAAAAAGCATCTTTTTATTATAACTTGCGATCCAAAGAAGTATTCTACAGAGAAGGGGACCTGGTCCTAAGAAAAATTGATTGAATCTTTTGGAGTTGGGCAGAAAGGGAAGTTAGGTCCTAATTGGGAAGGGCCTTACCATATAAAGGAGGTATTAGGTCGAGGTTCTTACAAGTTAGCCACCATGGAAGGAGAAGAAGTCCCCAGAACTTGGCACGCTGCAAACCTCAAAATTTATTACATCTAATCTTGTAAAAGATGATATTTTCTATTGGCACATGTCTAGGAATAAGGTTTCTTGTAAAACATGAGCTGAATTTCTCTGTTTAATTATTTTTTAATATGTAAGGGCTGAACCCTTGACAATTGTCAATCAAGTTTCTTTCCTTTCAAATTTTAATATCTTTCAAGTTTATGTCGGATCATGTTACGAATATGACATGTTATAAATAAGCTATTCAACAATAAATCAAGGGAGAAACAAAGGAAATGATAACATAAATAATCCCCGAAAGGTAAAGAGTTTGAGAATCCCAAAAGAAGAAAGCTTTTTTTTTGACAAAAAATAGAGAATTCATTAATTAATCAAATCCATCTCAATACAATTCTTGACCTCAATAGGAACGGACGTCCTATTAAAACTAAGACCTGGATAAAAACATGACTGCCTAGCAAGTTTATGCGCCACCATGTTTGCAGACCGTTTAATAAAAAACAACTCAATATTTGTAGACTGACCAAGAAGCCCTCGACATTCCTCGATGATCAACCGAAAGTGAGATTTCATCGGGGTTTTACTACGGATCGCTTGGACCATAACTAAACAATCAGACTCCAACACCACCTTTGGCCACTTCATTTCATCAATCCAACTCAACGCTTCCTTAACTATTATAGCCTCCGCTGTTGTTGGCTTCATCGACCCCTGATGGATTAAAGCTTTAGCTTGTAAAAGAGATCCTTCTGAATCTCGAGCAATAATCCCAACCCATGTTTCCCCTTGATCATCGAAAGTAGCTGTATTCACTGTTAACTTAACTGTATTCTGTTGAGGTTTGACCCAAGGAGAGGCTCCATCTCCGTCAAATTAAGGCCGAAGAAGGGCATTAGTCGACCGACCATGGGCTAATTTCCACTGTGTAAGGCACTGCTTTGTTTCTGCCATAACTTGTTAACCGTGGAAGATTTAAGATTCCAAACTATTCCATTCTGGGATCTCCATATTGCCCAACATAGTGAAACAACCTCAGCACGCCGATAACTGTTGCAGATAGCAAAAGCATTTTCTAACCATACTAAGAAACACCAGTCATTCTCACACTTGATATCTTTATTCAGAGTTTGCCAGCAATGAACAGCAAAAGGACATAAAACGGGAGCATGTTCTAAATTTTCATTACCAGTAATACAAACAGGATAAGTGGTCTGAACCTGTACCCGTTTTTGTTGCAACTGAGCCAGTGTAGGTAAACAATAGGATAATGCACGCCAAACCAGATTAATTGTTTTTGGTGGAGCTTTGACCTGCCACAGGCGTTTCCATATGCTTGCATCATCACAAGCCCTCCACACGTTCTTCTGAGCTTGCAACAGTCTGTACCCACTTTTCACCGAATATACACCTGTATTCTCCCAATGCCAAAATAAGTATCCACCTTCTCTGTTTCCTTCAAAGGGACGTTTAGAATGCAATTTTGATCCCTAACTACTAGTAAAAAATGCTTTTTTGCGTCGCACTTTTAGCGTCGGTTGTATAGGAAACTGTTGCCTATATTATTTTTAGGCGTCGGGTATAAGTTAAACCGACGCATATTGTCATTTTTTCTGGATCTATGCCGTCAGTTGTCTATTTAACTGACGATATTAACCATTAAATGTGTCGTTTATTAAAAAGCCGACGCCTAAAAGTGTTCTGTAGCTGTGGGCTTCAAAATGCCGATGCTGTAGGTGGGTTTTAAGGTGTCGGTTATTCGGAACCGACGCTATAGGTTATGTTTAAGGTGTTGGGTATTAGGAACCGACGCTGTAGGTTCTTTTTATAGTGTCGTACCTAGGAACGCCGACACTATAAGTTCTATTTATGGTGCCACCCTTAGGAATGCCGACGCTATAGGTTATTTTCATGTAAACATTACGTCATCGAAAGAAGTAGAAGGTTAGAACTTCTTAACTATTTGATTTTTCAAGATTCAAGAAGATCTACGAAGATCATCAGATGATGTCTTATCTTGTATATTAGTCAATCCTAACTCTAGAATTCTTTTTGGTTTTCAGTTGTCTTCCTTCAATGATTGGTTTGGGTGGTGCACATGGGATGCCTTCTACAAGGATGTTACGGCAGAAGGTGTTGAACAGGGGATTCAAACGTAAGATAGAAGAGTAAACATCCTTGAACTCTGTTCTTTATACTTTTATGTACATGACATGGAATACTGAATTATATTATGGTTACCTCTGCAGCTTGTGAGATGGAGGCACTCCAGCAAAATTTCTTATTAATGATGATGGTATCAAATAGAAAGCTTGAACAACGTTGTTAATGATGATGGTCATGACGGTTACATAACAATATATGTGGGCTTCTTTGATTTAATTTTGTTAATTGAAGGCCACAGTTATATAACAATATATTTTTTTTAACATTTATGTTTGATTTGAACATGCTAGGGACTCTAAGTTTTTAGCTCTTGTGACTTGTCTCATTACAAATTCTTTGCTCATTAAATGTAGGTAATTATCTGCAACTAGTAGAGCATGCAGCGATGACAATTACACCGAAGATTTCCATCGATAATGGCTACCTGATAATGTATGGGAAAACTGTCCTGAAGGGGGTGGCGCCATACAACATTATGCTGACTCCAGGATCTGGAGCTGGACTGGTTTCCGGCGCTTTCATTGGTGCTACAGATACTAAAACTAAAAGCCATCATGTCTTTCCCGTAGGTGTCTTAGAGTAAGCACTCAACTTTCTTTCCTAATTTGCTGTTATTTCTGTAATGATGTAGGTAATCTCGTCTATTGCTATTAAGTATTGTAATCTACATGCTCCTAGATATCTCGAAAAATTCCATACAAATGAAAAGAAGAAAACAAAGTTACAAAAACATGAGACCAACTTGAATTGAATATGCTAAGAATCATAAATTACTTGCCGATTAACGGAACACACCTTTTACCTTGGTTTGTACCAGCCATGGGATATTGCTTCAGGATATTGATATTTAAATCAAAGACTTTGCATACATTTTGTTTCCATCCTCCTGGTTCAGCTTTTCATTTGGGTGTCTCGGCTTATTTCTTGCAGAAAGAATGAAATCGAGAGTTCATGTCATTTCTAGTTCAATGCTAGATGTGCTTCTGGGAAATGATTCTGGGCAACCCATCAGAGATGCTGCTTCTCATCTACCATCTGATCCTATAGAGATGCTATACTTACTAGGGCAGAAGAGCTCCCATAATCTAGAATCTATATCTTGTCAATATATATCATATGTTACAGGTATTTGCCTTGGATCAATATACAGAGCCATGAAACAGTTAGTGAAACGGTGGGAGTATTCAAGAGAAAGGAATAGAATTTATTAGATTTTGTAAAGGAAACGGATTGGTAGATTTTTAATGTACTTCTTATGCTTGTAACTATTACATTTATCATTCAATGTAGTTCCAATTGTAAACAAGATATACAGTTTTAATTTCTTTCTAATTAAATTTAAAATCAATTTTTGTTATGATTTTATTTTTGGTTGGTATTTATTGTTGGATCCAAGCAGGTTAATTGGGATACTAGTAAAAAAGGTAAAAATATTTTTTTAAGACTTTAGGCGTCGGTTTTATAATTTGACCGATGGCAGATAAACAATACTTTATGCCACGGCATTTCCAAACAACTGATGCTAAAAACCAAATAAATTAGCGCACCAGTTACATATGATAACCGACGCTAATGACAACTACTTTATGTGACGAATTTCCTAACAACCGATGCTACAAATAAACATTTTAAGCGACGGCATCCTGAAAACCGACACTATAAACTTGCGAGGGCATTCTGAAAACCGACGTTGTTACAAAGATTTTATGCGTCGGTTAGAAGACCTTTTGGCGTCGGTTGTTCACCCGACACAAAATTAGTATCAGCATCTGTGACGCCCTCCAAATTCAGGGTCTAGATTTGGGAGTCACTAACTCACACACATGGCAATATAATATACACAGCGGAATTAAATAATAAATACGACCCCTGCATGCAAAATGGATCGAGCCCAGGCTATAATATGCAACA
>PHNY01049208.1:1257-11649 GCA_003724115.2 Anethum foeniculum
AACTTGCTCTAATGCAATAAAATTTGTTCTCTTTTTTTTTGGAAAGGTCAGATCAAATGTTTATAATTTTTATTTTTTCTTTTATTACTTCTCAAATAATTTGAACTAAACTTCTAACCCATGTATTTTGAAGGCAATGCTTCATCATTTCGGTACAATCTTCATCATGGAAAATTTTTGCTCCACTTTTATTCACTATACTCTTATACATACTCTCTTTCTCCATATATTTCATTTGTAATTTTTCGTTTCATTGATTCCCTGTTCTATTCTCCCCAAGTAAACACAATCTTAAACGTTAAAGGGTGCATCACGTACAAGAGTTTTACTTGTTCCATCAGAGTGCATATTGTAAATGAATGCGTTAGCCTGAGGAGGGAATGGTGAGTATGTGAGTTGAGACTTGACGTTGAAAGAAAAGAAAGTAGATGAGGTCCTGCCTCCTGGAAATGTTGGGACTTCTGGTAAGAAAAAATTCATATTTGATTCAGGGTTACATGTGGACCGTGCACTTATGAGCTGTGATCTTTGCTTCACATTTTGGGCATTTGTTTATCCCATGCCCTCCTGATACCACACATTGTCTTCAATTTCCATATTGAGATATTAAGTGTATGATATTATTCGAATCATGGAGATTTTTTCTTTCCCAGAATTTCATCTCTAACGGACAATGCCTTTGCTGAGATTTGAAATTTCAACCTCTCACACGGGTATACAAGTCTGTAAAACGGGGTTATCTTGTACGACTAGAGAGTAAAAGTTTACCTGTTTACCTCAAGAATCTGAACCCTGTTTAATTACCATCATAAGCAGCACATTCTTTGTGAAAATCCAATATGAAAAATATGGCACCTTACCTGCTGTGAGCACCAAAGTGTTTTTAACATTAGTCCCCGCAGCCCAAACGATTGTCCTGTCTCCATGGATTCAAAATTTGAAGGCAGAAAACTTGCTTGCTTGATTAAAACTGCACAGACAACCACACAATCATGTAGAAAGAGAACTAAGAATAAAAACGCTGCTTATGTGAAAACATTTGATTTTCATCAAGCTCATGATATTACACTTCTATAAATGGCGCACATTCTTTATTGTCAGTAATTAAGATACCTTACAAACATTCAAACTTAATTTGTTCATTATATTTGTATTGAAACAGTGTGCTCTAGATCTTCCAATAATAAGGTATGATCACCCAGAGGCAATATTCTTTTCCCATGCTCATCTGCAAAGCTGAAATGAATACAAGGATCTACTAAAAAACTAGATTCAGTACTTCTGTATGATGTAGTTTGTACACGATCGAATCCAATTAGTTGTTTCCTCGGAGCACCTGCATGTTTATTTGAAACACTAGAATATATCATGATGACATGGCTTCCATCTATGTCTCCTTCATTTGTTATGGATACTCGCAAATCGAATCTCAATGAATTACAGGACTCGACCTTATCAACATGAATATAGTCCAGTTGATATCCTTCTCCACTTTGCAATTGTATTTTCTTCTCGGATTCTGGGTTGATAGATCCCGACAATGTTAGTCGCTTTGGTGCATGGAGCAGCTTGTAAGTGTAATCTGTGAAGCTGAGGCCATATCCAAATCCATATACTATATTGCCAGTGTAAAATCGATAAGTTCTTCCTGGATAACCACGTGAGGGATCAGCTCTCATGTTCATATCATTCATTGGTACGCTCGTAAATGCCTCTGGATACCAAGTCAAGGGAAGTCGTCCACCTGTTTTTAGTTATGAAAGAGAAAAATCAACTAATAGTTAGATTGCTGCGGTAATTTTGAGATTTTATGTCTGCCTCCTTTATCCTTTCCAACAAATATGAAGTATTTGGACATACCTGGATTATAACTTCCAAATATGATTTCTGCAAGTGCATCGCCACCAGCTTCTCCTGGGTAACCAATCCACAGAATGCTTGCAATTCTTTCGTCTCCGTCAACCATGGAGAGGTCAATAGGGCCACCACCGGTTATAACTAAAATCAGTGGCTTTTTACTTATAGCTGCAATAGTAGTAATGAGCTTGCTTTGAAAACCTGGTAAAAGGAGACTATATCTGTCATGATCTTCAGTTTCTTGAGACAAATCCAAACCAGCAACTATGACTACAATGTCAGCATCTTTTGCAATAGAAATAGCTTCATTGAACCCATGGGTGGACTCGCAAGGCACAGCTAGGCATCCTGGTGCATAATTTACATTTTTTACATATGCCTGGAGACCCTCAAAAATGCTTTTTGGGCTACACGGAATTCCTGACGAAGTGAGAAAAGACAAATATGTTACAATAGATATTCAAATATACGATGTGGACATGTACTGGAATAATTTTAGGTTTTTAAGATTGACCAAAATTATTAACCACATATATAAGTAATCAACTGGAAATCTGGAATATACTACATAGAACTCAGATATTTATATTTAAAAAAAGTGCAAGAATGAAAATCGAAAGAAGAATGTGCTTATTACACAGAACATAGTGATAAAGGCAGGAGAAATATAAACACTATCAACTTTTTAAATAATATAACTTTTAGTACTTTGAGTGGGAACATATTATTTCCGGAAAGTACTGATGCAGTTAACTAGTGAGCTGAACTAAATCTACAAGTTAAAGCTTGTACCTGTATAACCACCACCCATTTTACTTGTATCATTTGCCAGTGGACCAATAACAGCTATTGAAGAAACACTATTCTTCTTTAAAGGTAAGAACTTGTTTCTGTTCTTTAGAAGCACAATGCCCTGTCTTGCCGCTTCTAGTGCCAATGTCTTGTGTTCTGCAGTGCAAACATCTTTTGGTCCTAATTTCCCGTAAGGCCCTTTACTAGGATCTCCATCAAAGAGTCCAAGTCGGAGTTGAACCAGAAACAAATTAAGCAAGGCCTTGTCTATGTCCTTCTCTTGCACCTTTCCTTGTGCCATGGCAGATTTGGTGTTTAGTAGCATATATGTCCCACAATTAATATCCGTTCCTGTCAACAACTCATAAAGTAGATATTAGGAGGCAACAGGGGTATCTCTTTGAACAATATATACAGAAGAAAGATTAAAATTAAACCTGATTTAAGAGCAATGGCAACTGCATCCTCAGGACTTTTTGTGTAATTTTGATATTCATATATCGTGGCCACGGCATCACAGTCAGAGGTGATGTATCTGTAGTTAAGCAATTATGTGGATAATATGTCAGTGTTCATATCAGTTCAATTTGAGAAATTGCTACCTCTAACACTTGTGGATAAATTAGTGGAATATATCACCCTTGGAAACCCCAATCCTTTCGAGCTTTCTGTAATAATTCCTTATCTGCGCATGCAGGTATCCCATTTACTTCATTGTACGAACACATTACGCAGCTTGCTTTCCCTTGTTGGATACAGCTCCGAAATGGTGGTTGATATGTGTCCTGCATATCTTGCTCTGTGACCTAAACATATACAGGTGAATTTGATGCTAAAATGTCAATCTGTTCACGGCTGAAAAAAGATTAAAATATTCTGTCTACAACACTTGTGGCAATGCAGTTTAATCTGTTTTGTTACATATAATTAATAACTAGTTCCAAGTTCAAACTTAAATAAAAGTGTAATAATTTCGTACAGAGATTAGTGATTAGATGTTTAAACCTCTAAATTCGAGCCTAGGCTGTCATGACTGGATTATCACAACACTGGACTAGATCATTGGTGTACTCATGATATCGCGAGGGAGATCATTCAAATTAGATTTTGGTGCAAAACCTCTACAAATCAGAAATTGCTCTATTCAAATCCAAGAACATTACAAAATGAGCTTTATATATATGACTGCGACAGACTCGGACAATCCTTAATAATCAACATTGTATTGAACTACAGTACTCCATCGTCTGTCATCCCATAGACAAAGTACTATTGAGGAAAATGCCAGTAGAACCGGTAAGTATTTGGCCTTAAGTCCTACTAATTCATTCCATTAGTAAACCGAAATTGTAGTCATCTGCTTATTCAAGCTCAGTTTCCTTTGTTTTCTACCAATTAAATAAGGGTACCAGAAAATGTATTTCTCTAAATTCTAATGCTTCTTCTACAAAGAATTTAAATATTGCAAATTCGCAAGCACAAAAAATGAAACAAAATGATCAACAAACATATATAAAAGACCGAGAAGGAAAATCTTACCAGAGCATTAAAATTATATCTAGTAAAATTATGCCACAGCTCCAAATCATAAGAAATCAAATGTTTGCAACAAGCAGACAACATCAAACCACTATTCCCATCACCATCACCATCACTCAAACTTCTCTTGCCAACAATTCTCTTCACATTTCCACCAACATTAGAATTCTCCTTCTGAAAGCCTCTCACAAACTCAACAGCAAAAGCAGACGCAACCATAGGATCCTCACCAGGAGTCTCCTGACCTCTTCCCCATCTAGGGTCCCTAAAAATGTTAACATTAGGAGCCCAAAAAGTCAACCCTGCTTGACCAACATTGTACATTGCTCTAGCTTCCACTCCAATAGCCTCTCCAATCACATACCATAAAGTCCTGTTAAAAGCAGAGGCTAAAACAATAACCTGTGGGAAACTTGTAGCAGCTTTAACTGTCCCATTAAAAGTGATTCCAGGGCCATTAGTAGCAATCCCATGAAGTGATTCCGACCACCATTCATAAGCAGGGATGCCAAGTCTTGGAATAGCAGAGGCATTGTTGCAAAGCTGTTGAATTTTCTCAGGGAGAGTTAAGTGAGAAATTAAAGATTGAGCCCTGGTTGTGATTGGAAGAGAAGTGTCACAAAATGGATAAGAATTGTATGGAGGCTTACATGGGTAATCAAGATTTGTGGTAATTGTTTGAGAAGTTGTGAGAAAAAGATTAACATTCAATAAAAAGAATGTAATGATGGTGAGGTTGAAGAGAGAACTCCAGTTGACTGGAGACATTTGAAATGTGTTTGTGTATGGTAACTGGTAAGTACAAGTAGAACTAGTCCACATGCTATTTATAATTATAAATTATAGTACTATTTTCTCCTGTCCCTTCATTTTTTTTTTTTGAATATTTCTCATAATTCTTTACATTTTAAAATTTTTTAAAATTATAAAAAATTTATTATATAAAAAATTTCAGTAATTGATTATATTTGATTTATATATTAAATGTTAATAAATTTTACCGCATTGCTTACTTTTTTTCATAAAATATTTGTGTCCTCCCCTAATATAAAAAATTGAATGGGGGTACAAGGCTTGTATGTAAAGAGATAGGATCATAAAAGTATTGACTTGAATGTAAAGAGATAGGATCGTAAAAGTATTGACAATGAGTGATGCCAAATTGACAGTAGTTAGTAGGTGTTATTTAAGATTGTTGGTTACTAGCATTGATCAGGCATGGGATGCTCTAAACTTGGACTGTACCATTTTATACAGCATAGATGCATATAAATTTCATATGAATTCTGGTAGGTGAATTAATAATTGTGCCAGATATACCTTTGATTTTTCTTCTCCACTTTGTGATGTAAATATTGGGGTCATTATTTTGAATTTCTTTTTTGGGCTTTTAGCTAATAGGTAGTACTTTTATTGTTAGATAATCTCAAGTGAATGTGAATAGGATTAATTATTAATTTTCTATCAACTGTATTGTCCCATTGCACTAGTGTATTTTGAACTTAAATGTGTCGATTAAAGGCATTTTTGATCATAAATAATGATATAAAGTAGGTACTTTATGATATTACATTATTAAAAGAATATACTAGTAACTTTGTTACTATCCTAAAAATTTGTCAATTAATCGAAGTTCAAGCGGATCTCATCTTGAAAAATCAGAAATAGAATTAAAGTACAGGTTTTTTCAAATCGGTCAAAATTCAAGCGAGACGGAATTCAGCGGTCGAATCAGGTCAGAAATCAACCGAGTCGGCCAAAATAAAAATATAAAAAATAGATTTTTTAGAAAAATTAAAATTTCAGATATATAAGTCATATATTGATATATTAATTTTATGTTTGATAACTCAAATTATGAAGGTTATGGAAATGTATGTTGACGGATCATAAATTTTATATATAGTACTATTAGTAGTAGGTACTAATGTATAACTATTAGGGGTCGTTTGGTTTAAGGTGTTCCAGGTAAGGGTTCCGTTCATTTCAACTCAATGTCTAATGTTTGGCTAAGAAAAGTTCCGTTCATTTCAATTACATGATTGATATTTGGTTAAGAAAATTATTTCTCTAAACTCATTTCTCAAAATCTCAAGATATGGTTTTTTTCATACTAGAGGAAGAAGGTGGATATGAGAGAGGGTATGAGGAATCAACTTTGTTACTATCGTTTCATCTCCATTTAAATAACTAAATATAAATAATTAATACAAAAATAAATCAGTGATCAAGAATATTTTAAAATAATTTTAAATTAATTAAAATGCACTCAACCAAACACATGATATCATACCTCAACCAAATACTACTTTAACCTGATTCATGATTCCACCACATACTGCTTCTCGAACTAAAACAATCTCGTAAGTAGTTAGTAGTGTTGATAAGATATAAATCACCTAAATATCCGTATGAATTAGTGGTTTTTTTTTATGTCACTTAAATATTAATATTAGATTAATCACATGTTATAATTTTTTGTAAGTTTTATGAGATTTTAATGAAATTTTTTAAAAATGTATGTATTATAATTTATTAAATTAAATTGATTAGTGATCCGATTAATAAATTTGATTAATAACCGATTATCTGATTAATCACTTAAAGGATCATCTACTGACTAATGCTGATTTCCGTTTTTTTTAATACTTCCTAAATGCATCGGTCAATAATCTTAATGATATGTGATAAAAATTTTAGGATTTATTACAAAACAAAAGCTTTTTATTCAAGTCCGTGGCGTGAACCATTATCAACTAAGAGATACTGTAGTTTTTTCTTTAGTATCAAGATCAAATACTTTAATACAGACTTGTATTTTGTTTCAAGGAAATGGAATATATTAGAATTCAAATATAGGAAAACTTTTTTTAAAAAAGTTTTAACTTCTAGTTAAGAGAAGATAATGACGCTCATGTAGAATAACATGAAACAACAAAAAGAAATTCTCTGTCACGGAATGTAATTCCGTCTTTGATTAATGTATCATTTTATATCAAAACTAGTAAATTGAGATTAAGACGATAAATATTATTGTTAGCTGCATCTTTTTGGGCTTTGTTGGTGGTCGGACTCGGAGATAGTTTTGTCCTACCTGCTACTCCCTCCGTCTCATCCAATTCTTTACATTGGGGACGAGGGCTCGGCACGCATTTTAAAACTTTTATAAGGTATAGTTATCTAATTTTTAAAAAAAATATTTTTCGTCTAAATAAAAATAAAATGTTTAAATTTTTATACAAGAAAAAAAAATTAAAATAAATTATGGAACTATATTTTACGGTAGTCTTAAAATACGTGCCAAGCATTGAAAAAAAAACTGTAAAAAAATGGGTGGGACGGAGGTAGTAGCATTCTAGGTTAACCCCAACAAAGAGAATATTATTGAAAATTAAGGGCATCATCTACATCAAATATATTTTGGTTCGACTTTGTAGGATTATTACAATTTTTTAGAGAACGTGCTTCTTCTTTTGCCCCCCCCCAGCCCACCCCAGCCCACCCCAAATTTATAACAGATTTTATTAATACTTTTTTCTTTGTCAAATTTATAGCAGATTTTATTAATATTTTGAAAGAGACTCAATTGGGCAAATCCTCAACTGATCATGTAATCAGGTTGGAAAATAAATAATCGAGCTACATAATTAGCCGCTTTGTTTTCTAATTGTTTAACTAACTAAATATAAATATTCTTTTTTGTTAAACTAGAACGGTGTTTTTTAAGAGAATGGTGTTTCTTTGGACGACGGTTTTTTTATTTGATATTAGATAATTATATTTTGGAGAACATGGCAGGAAGAGGGGCGCTACGGCGCTAATAAGCCTATAACAAACATAACCTAAAGCGTCTGAAACTCTGAATTGCATAAACAACCTATACTAGGGTAGGGAAATGATCTTGGGCCTGTTTCCATTGTGACTAAACGATCTTAGTCTCGGTCATGGGCCTCCTGAGAGTATGTCCAACAAAAAAAAAAGTCATAGTTTTAATATTTTTTTTTTTGCTAATTAAAGAGTTCAATGTTAATTATTACTAGCATTTTATCCGTGATATGCACCGAATTATAATTTTGATCATTTTTAAAATTTGAAAGTTTATACTTATTATATTTAAATATAAATTTACTTGTAAATTGACTTAAATGCACATTATCCATGAACAGAAACCCGATATACTATTTTCAAAATATTATCTTATTTGCTCATCAATACCATATAACATATACGAGTGTTTTAATACAAATTAAAAAAAAGACGTGCTAATATTTCTCTTTCGTACATAATCAAAATAATAACATGTATACGTAGCGTAGGTGTTCACGCTTCTCGTTGGTGTATGTACACAGACCACACCTGATATGGACACATGTACATTGGTTATACTCCACTCATATTTCAGAAGCACCCTGTTATCGACAAATCTTCTATACTCCATTCACGCTTCCCTGGGATACGTGTACTTCTCCAACCTTTTTACAGTTTTTTTTAGTCGGATACCCACTTGGGTAGTACCGCATGTCTAGCATCTACGCGGTCAGAGTTGAGCACATTTTTTGTAGATGTGTGCATGTTGGCCACATTTTCCTGGCATGCGTATTGAATGTTACAGTTGTTGTGCCGCACATGATATAGATAGCCCATATGGTTCCCGGATGCGCGGATATGCCCGTGTAGCCAACGAATGTGTATAAGTAGTTTGGTGACTTTTAGCAGATGTGAGTATTCCTAATATGACTATAAAATGTTCACGTATCCAACATATGTGTGTGGACTTCAATATTAATGCATGGTTTTTATATTATGCACTTCGGGAAATTTAAAAAAGAAAAAGGATGACCACTTTCATAGACATGTATTTCATTAAGGGCCAGAATCCCGTTAAAAGATAATATAGACAACATATTTTTAAAAGTAGTTAAAAAAGGCCTTCACTTTTACATTTATATAAATTATATTAATATTGTTGTACCTAAATTTAAGTATAAATTCTATTAAAAATAGCATTTTACTCGTGTTATGTACCGAACACTGATCTTCATCATTTTTATAATAAGGGTAAAGAGAGACTAAAGTTAAACTTAAGGTAATTTTCCTATAGTTAATCATATTAAAGTCTCAGCTCATGTTGTTTAAACTTAGCATGTAATATAAGATTTTTCACATATTATGGTAACTCATGACAGATACAGCTTTTAAATTCAAAAATTCAATACACATAATTCTTTCCATTTGTATTAGAACCATGAATCAACAATAATATTTGTCTTTGAAATAAAAATTAGTGTTAAATTATTTTGTTAGTTGAAATAACACAACTAAATATAATTAACCTTACCCTTAACTTTAGGAAAATTATCTAAAGGTAACTTTAGACTTCTTTTATCCATATATAAAAGATATTTATTTATTATATTTACACACAAAATTACTTGAAAATTTATTTTAAATGTCAATTATCCATACTCAGAGTCCCGATATATTGTTTTCTAGAAGTAACGGTCCAAATTATTTACCCACTTTATATGACATACATACATGTTCTAATCCAAAGTAAAAAAAAAAAAAATTGTGCCAAGAATACCCTATGCTCTTTCTCGGAGAAGCCCAAGTAACAACTGAATGCGTGTAGGTGTAGGCAGTGACGAAGCCAGGATTGTATTAAAGAAAGGGCAAACCATAATTTTATAAAGCAGTTTACAATAATAGTAAATTAAACTTAAGAAACAAACCTAACAGAGAATATACAAAATTGGTATAATTAATTAAGGGAAATTCTCAATGGTGCCCTTTCACTTTTGGCTTTTCCAGATGGTGCCTTTTTTATTTTTGACTTACGAGTAGTACCCTTCTACTTTAAGTTTCACATATACCATGTCATTCTGTTAAAAAAAAATGTTAGGTAAACATTAAAATGTAATTAAATAACTTCATTAGCGATTAAAACTTCATTTTTTTTGCATTTTCAACACCCGTAACAATCTATTACAATTAAAAACATTATCATCAGAATTTTTGATCAAAATATAGCTCAAAACTTCAGAAAGTATTCAAAGAATTTTCTTCAAATACCATTGCACTATTAACTTTTCCAACAAATGTCATTGTTGTTTTGACTTTTACCTGTGGTACCCTTATATTTTAACGTTTGACTAACGTTTGGGTAACAGAATGGTATAATCTGTAAAAACTTAAACTACAAGG
>PHNY01049210.1:4765-16448 GCA_003724115.2 Anethum foeniculum
ATATAACCTCAGCCATGAAGAACATCAAAACAAAACCAAAACTCTCACGAGGAGAGACTAACAAAACTCTCACTATGAGAGACTAACAAAATACAAATAAATTGGGAACATATTATTAAAAAGAAAGACAATATCTTGAACAAGAAAACTAAAAAATAAAAGATATTGGGGCTTATCACCGGTGAAAAACCGATAAAGACCCTAATTTGTATTTCATTTTATTTGTCTTACCTTATACTTAGATTTAAATAACCAACTCAATTTTAATTTAAAATTAACCAAAACTTAAACATCATAATCTAAAAGCTACAATTTAATATATTAAAAATTGATATACTATTAATGAGTTTTTATAAATAATCCGTAGCTATTTCCTTCACATTTTATATCATATAGACCCGTTTAGCATTTAAAACTATTTTAAAATTCCAATTAATTTAATTTTAAAGCATTTTATTGAATGAAGATTAATACACTAATATATGTCCGAGCAAAACATCAAATTACAAACTAAAAATTTAATTTAGTATTGTAAATGTTGAATATAGCCAAGCTATCCACCGTTAAACCAGTATATGTTTAAATATAAAACCAGTGAAAATAAGTGTGTACTGTTAAATTTTACTAATAGCAACTGATTACACCTATATAGGTGTAAAAGGAAATAACAACTAGTAGCTAAAAGATCTCCGGGTCTTGATTGACTGGTTCAACACCAGACTCCCGCTCCTAGACTTGTAGATCGACCCAAACAAAATAAATGGATAAGACCAATAATTTAAAGCGCACAATTTAGATTAAAAGCCCAACAAGCTCTCCCTTAATCTAAATTTTTTTGTACTCCTGAATCAACACCTAACAGCTTTCTCATTCTTTCAAACTTGACACTAGTAAGTGCCTTAGTAAGTGAATATGCTCGCTCTCATTAGTGCGTACGTGTTTGACAATCGTACGTGTTTGACAACTATCTCTCCCTTTTCAACACATTCCCTTATAAAGTGATATCGTATGTCTATGTGTTTGCTTCTATCATGGAATACCGGATTTTTTGTGAAGTGGATAGCAGACTTGTTGTCGATATAGATTGTCACAGGGCCAGTTTCTTTTCATGTTATCTATTTAAGAAGTTTCTTCAACCAAATGGCCTGACATGTTGCTGCAGTAGTTGCCATAAATTCAGCTTCACACGAAGAGAGTGCAACACATCGCTGCTTCTGAGAAACCCAGTAAAACGCCATTCCACCTGTGCTTTTTCTATCTTCAACATTACCTCCCATATCACTTTTCGAGTAGCCGGTTAATATGTTGTTTTAACTATTCGTTGTATAGGTCAATCCAAAGTTAATTGTACCTTTCATATATTTAAGGACACTAGCTGCATTATGATGTAACAGAGTTGGCCTTTCCATGAACCTGCTAATTGTTCCAACAGAATAATCTAAGTCAGGTCTTGTGATACCGCAGGCCTCCTATCTGACTTTTGTATTCTGTCACATCAACTGGAAAACCTTCTTCATCCTTATGAATAACCTCTTTGCGATTCATGGGGTATTTTTAGAGTTGCAGTCAAGCATTCCCTATTTCTCAAGGAGTTTCTTGCCATATCCAGCTTGATTCAATCAAATGTACCCGTCTCCTTGCTCCACCACAATGACCAAATAGTATGACAGTTTACCAAAATCACTCATGTCAAACTTTTTCCCTATTTGCTTCTCAAATTCCTTAAAAATGGTCTGACTTGAACTAGTGATCAGGAGATTGTCAAGATAGACTGCCACTATAAGCACATCATTCCCACTCACCCTTGTGTAAGCTACTTGATCATACAAAAATCTAACAAATCCAATGTCCCCCAAACTCCTGTTTAATTTCGAGTAACACGCTCGGGGTGCCTGTCTAAATCCGTATAGTGCTTTCAACAATTTACAAACAAAATGCTATTTGCCTTTTTTAACGAACCCTTCCGATTGTCCAAGTGGTGTACCTCCCAGAAATTCTTTGCAGCAAGGGCAAGGAGCAGCCGTATTGTTTCAAGACGAGTCACTGGTGCAAAGACTTCTTCAAAATTTATTCCTTGTTTTGAACATATCCTTTAGCAACAATTCTGCATTTCTACATGATAATTTGCCCGCGGGTATCCCGTTTGATCTTATAAATCCACTTTAGCTCGATTGGCTTTCGTCCTGGAGGTAATTTGGTTAATTCCCAGGTGCAACTTTTCTCCACTTCCTCTATTTCTTGTTTCATACCTTTTCTCCACTTCCCCTCCTTTGCTGCTTGAAAAAAATTAATGGGCTTATTAATTCCCATCACCAGCAACACTTCTTTTGTGAGCTCAATAGGTTATGTATGATTGTAGATTTTGCTCAAGGTTATGTATAGTCTCGGTTGGCTGTCTGGGTCAGAGCTCGTTTCCGTTTGCATTTCTAAATCTGAAATAGAGCTAACACTGTCTGTGGTACCCTGAGAACTATCACCGTTCTCATTGTTGATTACTTAACCCTAAGTTCCCACACCAGTGTTGAGGACCATAAAACATTTTGACTAAGTTTCCTGTGACACATTCTCTTGGCTCCAGTCCCACGACTTATTCTCCTCGAAAGACTACATCTCAACTGAGACTTATCGACTTGGTCTCAGGATCATAGACTCTTTTTGGCTTAGTCCCCGGTTCTTTCCCAAGATATATCACGGCTCTGCTTTTAGCTTTAGCTTCTTCAAATTCATATTTGGTACCCTCATATGTGCCAAACATCCAAAGATACGTATCTCATCAAGACGCGGCTTTGCGCCAAACCAAGCCTCATATGGCGTTACTCCTCTGACTGCCCGTGTAGGGAGTCCATTCAACAAATACCTAGAATGTCAAACAGCCTCCCGCCAAAACTAAATTGGTAACTCCATCTCTTTCAACAAACTATGAGCCATTTCAATCATTGTGTGATTCCTTCGTTCCACAACACCGTTTTGCTGTGGTGAATAAGCATCTGTCAATTGACGTTTGATTTCAGCCTCTTCACAATACTGAACAAATTCCCTTGAGACAAATTATGCACCCTTATCCATTCTAGAAGTTTCAATTTTTTTTGGGACTACTTTCAATTAGTGATCGAAATTTTTTAATAGCATCAAATGCATCAGCTTTGTTTTTTAACAGAAAAATCCACATAACTCGAGTAAAGTCATCAACAATTAAGAAAATGTACCTGCTTCTTCCAGACATACTAGGAGTTATTGGCCCGCAAAGATCGCCATGTATTAACTCCAGTGATTTTTTCGCATGAAACTCAGTTTGCTGTAGAAATCCCTTTTTCTTTTATTTGGATATCAAACACCCCGTACAAACATCTCTAGGCTGAACAATCTTAGGTAACCCATGTGCCATATTTATTGTTGACATTAAAGTGAGTGCCTTAAAGTTCACGTGTCCTAGACGGGAGTGCCACAACTAGTTTTTGTCTTCACATTTGGACATCAAACATTTTTGTTCACCAGTTCGTAGGATTACCTTATACAATCTGTTTTTGGATCACTTAACTTTCATTAGTAATTCCCCTTGCTTTTCACGAACCCAGAGACAATCTCCATTTAGTATAACCTTGTCTCCTTCTTCTGAGAGTTGACCTATTCTTCTAATATTTCTGCGTAAAGAGGGAATATAATATACATCCTTCAACATTCTATTCTTTCCATTTTTGCATTGGAGGGTGATTGATCCCTTATCTTTTATGTGCACTACTGAGTTATCACTAAATTTGACCTTTCCAGAAATACTTTTGTCCAACTCATTGAATATATCCCGTTGCCCTGGCATGTGGCTACTGGAACCGTTGTCCACATACCACAGGTTAGACTCCACCAGTTTCTCATCATTTTTTGGACCTAATTTAGGGGTTACCTTTTCTTCATTTATCAGTATCACGCTCTCTTGTTTCTTATCACACCTTATCATGAGCAATGCTAGTTCTTCGTCTGGAACCTGTTCAATGAGAGCTTCTTCTTTTACTTCCTTGTCTATCTTTCGTTTCTTACATTCAACTACGAAGTGACCGGAGGCACTGTAGTTAAAACATCTTATCATGCTCATGTCCTTTATCTTTTGTTCCACTCCTCTTCAGTGAGTAACAGTTGATGTCCATTGCTCTTAGTTTACCACCGTAATCTCTCCTCATGTGCTTTAAGGGAACCGACTGTTTCCTCGATTGTCATAGTCTCAATGTTCCCAAATTGCTTGATGGTCGAGGCAGTATGTAGAAATTTCGTAGGTGCAGCACGGAGTAGTTTCTTTACCACATATGAATCAGCGACACTCTCCTAAAGTGCACATATGTTGGTTACTAACCCATTTAGTTTTAGACAAAAGTCATCGAGTGAATTAGTATCCTTCATACTCATCGACTCAAACTCAGCCTTGAGGTTTTGATTCCTCGCCTCCTTTACATGTTCTGCTCCCTAACACAATTTTTTCACAGCTTCCCAAGATTTCTTTGCAGTCTTCTTTTCTGCTAATGTCAGCAAGATGTCCTTGAGAACATATTGGTAAATAGCTGCAAAAGCTATCTTATCCGTCTTTTTCTCAATCATTGCTTTCGATCCCTCTCGATCGATGGCCTCCTAGACTCCGTGGGCTTCCAAAAACACTCTCATCTTCATAGCCCATACTGTGTAATTCTCCCTTATCAACATGGGGTAACTCAGACTCACCGTACCATCTTTACATTTTCCTATTTCTGTCGTCGACATTCTGATCATATACTTGGGCATGCACTAGTTTGCCAAAGCTCTAATACCAGATTGTTGAATATAGCCAAGCTATCCACTATTAAACAAGTATAAGTTTAAATATGAAACAAGGTAAAATAAGTTTGTGCCAAAAGTTTTAACTTTTATTGATAGCAACTGATTACACATATATGGATGCAAGAGGAAATAACAGCGAGTAGCTAAAAACTAGGGAATGTGACAACTAACTCACGACCACAACTTTTATAATTGATAGTGTAGGTGTGTATCATATAAACACAGATTAGGTTTACACTATATGTGTTAATTTTAGTTTTATCATTTGTGTAACCTAGCAATTCTCAAGGATATATGCTCAACCTTTGAGATAATTTACTAAAACTTGTTATCAGTTTTGATTCATTAATATAAAAAACTATTCTTCATATCTTGTGTTAAAATTTGGATATGATTGTTGTATCGTATATTCACCCCTCTAAAGTATAATTAAGATCTAACAAAATAATTTAAATCAATATTTTACATATATGTGGGTTCAAACAAGGCCCATCAGAGCTCACGTGGCACGTGTGGGTCCCACAATCAACCAATTAGAAAAGTTGATTTCTTTGTGGAATTTTGATTGTGGGCATCCAACATACCATGTCAAACCTAAATCTAACATCCTGCCTCCTCTTTCAATGCCTCTCTCTCCCCAAACCTAGTCACTAATAACTAATTTTCATGTGAAATCATATTTAGTTTGGCCAATTTTCTTTCAATTCCATATATATACACGCACATATATATATGGCCAATATAAAATTATCATTTAATAGTTTAGGTTTATGTAATGCGATAAAATTTAATTAATTTTGAAATTCTATTGTATTTTTATATTTTTATATTGTTATAATATCTAAATATTAACATTAAATGGATAATTAAACTATAGATTATGTGGTATTTAAAAAAATAATTGTGTGTTTTGTAGTCTCCTGCACTGAATAAAGAAGTAAATTCACATGTCTATGAAAATTGTTTCTAGTACTTAGCACAATTTAATCATTTACCTTGAAAATTTATAAAATTTTTAGCTTCTTATAATTGTAAAAAATGGGGAGAGGCACAAATTTGTGTAAAAAACTCAGCAGCCTGGTTACCATGCAATATTCTCAAGAAAAATTATATATTTTAGTATCACATAATAATTAATAGTAAAAGACAACTATTATTCCATACAAAAAAACTAGAAATTTATTATATAATCAAAATAAGAAATAGAGTAGAACCTCTATGTAATAATACTCTATATAGTAATATTGTAATCAATAATTAAGGTCCCCATCTTATAATTAAGAATAACCTGGAGATGGTAATATTCTATACTTTTTTTAAGTTGATCCTTTAGTAATTTTTCTCTGAATAAAAGTGCTTAAAAATATATACATACATTTACATATTCATATATGTAGTGAGATTGATATATATATATCCAATAATATGTAGTCTTCTCACAAAATTATATGAAAGATGATTTAAAAAATTTTTGTAAAGTTATATTTTGCTGGTGATAATCACTCATAACACATAACACTATCTTCTTGTTAATTTGTTTCGAATTCAAGATATATATTAAATATTTAATAATTAATTTTTAAAATTCCAAATTTACATGTCAACCTCTACTAATGTCTCTATAATAATATTTTCCCCGTCCCAATGATATTACTATATAGGATTTTATTGTAGAATAATATATTTGCATTCCTAAATGTAATAGTGTTACTTCATCAAAAAAATATAAAATTTCCAAATTCTTTTTTAAAATGAACACCTGCTTAGCCTTGGCAAAAGGGGCACATGATAGGAAAGGATTGGAGTCATTGATTGTTGATTTTAATTAGGGATTTGATCTTGACCGTCTGATTGAACTCAAAGTAGTATATAAGACATAACATCTACCCTCCTCTCTCCTTTAAAGTGCTTCCCTTTCTCTCTACCCCTCATTGAAAGTCTATGGAAACCTAGCCATGAACAGCTAGATCAAATTGGATCTAGTTTGGCCATTTTTTCCCTCTGTTTCTCCTTGCCCTCATTGGAAGGTTATCAAAACCGTAACAATACACAACTATAGACTAAATCCAATTTAGTTTAACCATTTTTTCTCCTGTAATATATATATATTATATTACAAAACCTTTTTGTAACCCTTTTCAGTTATGACTCTAATTTCAAGTTTTTGGAAGTGGGTGTTTCTTGTGATGAAGGGGGAGATTCTACTAAAAAAAATTTGCACTGCCAAAATATGAATTTACGTCCAAAATACGAATTTATTTCCAAAATACGAAATTCCTAATATTTCTTGTGATGAAGTGGGAGATTCTACAGTCGCAATGCCATATTCTCATGTCGAAGTCTTTAATGTCTTAAGAGATATACGTGAGATATGCATGATTGTGAAAGTGTTGTGGCCTGCACCTCTGTACACGAAGATGGTGTTTCTATATTAGGTGCAGCTAATTCAACGTGCATTCCCAATCTTGGTGTTTTTAGATATCCTTGCATGAATTTTAATACGGTATTCCCTGATGCTTGTAAAACTTTGAAATAACACCGTCTCAAAGTTTCAATATGTGGAATTTTAGATGGAAGTTCTCATTGCGTACACTTAGAATTAGACTATCATAAATATGTACCTTAATCAATAATATGTTTTGCCATTCAAAATATTTACCTATTTATTGTGGATGATCGATACACCAAGAGTTACTAAAGAGACGTATCTCAGTTATGAGAGGCTTCTTGAACCTAATGTATATATCAATGTAAATTATACAATATTTTCTTGAACAAAATAAATAAAATTTATTTTATCTTTGCGCACTAATCTATGCATATATTGTTTTGCAGTTGTACTCAAGTTTAATATGTGTATCTTTGTGTATTTGTAGTGCTGGTACAGGGAAAATATGATTTTTGTTTGATCATGTTAGTAATGCAAAAACTGGTTCACTGAAAGTAAATGTCATTGGTGGTACTACACTCATCGAAGGCGAATGTGAGATTTTGTTTTGTTAGAATCGATATTTCCTCTGCACTTGGTACCATCAAATGATCTGTTCTACATGGTTTCGGGGTACAGGCATGGTTGCGTACATCTTACCTTCCCCAGACCCTCCTCGAATATAATGGGTACCTTTGGTTTGGTTTGGTTTAGACTAGATGAGAGACTCATGGAATGGAAACACGTGCAGTACTAGAAAAGGGTGAATAGACATCACTCGTTTTACATCAGTTAGAAAAATAAATGATGTAAAAAAAGCTCTTTGACATCAGTTGTTTTTAAAATGACATCAGATTTTTAAATAAATGTTGTCTATTTGTATTTTTTTTAAAAAATAAAAAATTCCCTTTTGCATCGGTTATTTACTAACTGATGTTAAAAAAATCCCTCTCGCATCGGTTGTTTTATGACTCATGTTAATATGTATTGTTTACATCAGTTCTTAACCAACCGTTGTCTATCTAAAATTTAAAAAAATAAAAAAAATACAAGACCGGGAATTATTCCCCCTCTTTTGTATTTGAACAAAATTTCATCCCTAAATATTCCCTCTTCTATTTATTTTCTATTTTCCCACTACTCGCACTTGTACCCCTCCCCCGACACTCTCTCCACCCGGACACGATACAAAGCTAGAAAATGAACAATAACAACTCTAACATTTTAGTACCCATAATTGTTTGGGTCCAGCTTGGTTAGTTGATAAAACATATAGATTATTTAAATCATATTTCTTGATCCATCTTTAATTCACTTTAGAAGCGTGATTGCTTGTTCTCACAATTATGTCAGCTTGCTGTCTAGGTTTAACTAGGTTTAACAGCTTGTTGTCAGTCTGTTCCAGCTTGCTGATACTGCCTTTTTGACCATGAAGTGTTTAGGTAAATGACCTTTCTTTCCACATGTATTGCATATCCAGGGTATAGAAATAATCATATGGATACCATTCTTTCCTTCATATTTTAGGGATTGATCCTTTTTATGTAGAAGCTATTCCAATACCACCTTTGTCGAATGGAAGTTTAGTTTATTTCATCATTGACTTGAGTACTTCTTCTCCTTGAACAAACTTTCTGATTCGTTTATGAAGATTCTTAATTTCATCTTCTAATTCCTTGATCTTCTCATCTTGTTTGGATATTTCAATTAAGCTTTTAGAATTGCTTAATTCAAATTCCTCCGAATAAGCATTTCGAGCTTTGAGATCAGTTCGCAGCGAGCTAAGTTCATTCATTAGAGTATCATTTGTTCTCTGAATTTGGTTGTTGTTCCCTTCAAATTAGATAATCTACTCCTTGAGATTTGCAAAGAATCCAAAACTTGACTTGGAATTCTATTTAGCCATTAAATCAGAGATGACCTTGCGAAGATGAACATTTTCTTTCTCGATTTCATAATTTTCATTCTTCAGATCCATGAGTTCAATCATGGATAAAAGATTCTTGTCCTGCGTGGTTAGCTCATCCAATATAGTATTATTATTAGTAGGTAATTCATAAATAGAAGAGTTTACCTCAGTACTAGAGTTTGAGCCAATGTAGTTAGTTTCACTAGATTCTTCCAAATCAACAAGAGCTAGGTTCACCATCTCCCCACTCGTGTCATCTGAATCTTCATCATCACTCCAAGTCAGAAGTGCCTTAGATTTCTTCTTGTCTTTCAAATTAGCTTGCTATTTAGGATGCTTTGACTTGTTCTTCAGCTTATAACAATCTCTTTTGAAGTGCCCTCTCTTGCCGCATTCATAGCATGAATCTGCCTTTGATTCTTCTTTAGCAACAAAAGTTTTACCTTTGTCTCTCTTTATTTTGTTCTTCTTTCCATTCATCTTCTTGATTTTCCTGGACATAAGAGCCATTTCCTTATCTAATTCTAAATCCTCGTCAGATTCCAGCTTGCTGATAGTATAGTGCAATGCTAGATTCTTAATTTTCTCTGTAGGAGCCTTTACTCATTCAGTCCAGATTGCTTCCATTCTGGTCTCAAATTGTTCCAGCTCATCAAACAAAGGTAGATGATCCATACTATAAATATTTGAACTTGATTCCAAACTCGTAGTCTTAGCCTGATAGATAAATGGAACTACTACGAGCACTTTCATGTTGATTTCTTCTTGGGGAATCTTCTTGCCTAATCTTTGCAATCCGTTTATGGTATTGTGAAAGCTTTCTTGAGCTTCCTTGACAGATTCACCTTCCTCGAGCTTGATCCTTTCAAGTTCATTCATTCGTGCATTAAGCTTTACTTTTCTTAATGAATTAGATCTTTTATGATATGTTTCCAAAACTTCCCAAATTTCTTTTGCAAATTTGAGTGAGGAAACCTTGTTATATTCAGATTGATTTAATCCCATGATGAGTGTACTCCCTATTTTTCCACTATAACCAAACTTCAACAGCTTATCCGGAGTAAATGCATCCACATATTTGGCTTTTCCTTTATTACCAAGAAATTCGTATGGACCTTTGTAAACAACTCTTAGTACTAATGGATCTCGGGATAAGTGGGTTTCCATTTTCCCTTTCCACCAGTTATAGTTATCAGCTCCAGTGAGAATAGGATTTCTCTAATCAACTTTACCAAGAAATGAGTTAGCCATTTGACCAATACTATTTCTATTACAGAATTGTTGGTATACCAAAGCTCTGATACCAAATGAAATTCTACACATAAAGGGGGTGAATAGTTGTTATGGATAACTAATACCGATATTTAAATATTACCGAAATAATTATCAAACTGTCAGACAACTTATTGTTAAGTTCGAATATATAAAGTTAGCGAGCTGACAATTAAAATGCAATGAAAAAAATAAATAACATCAAATAAATAATACATATAATTTTAGCCAGGTTCGACCCCTATATCATTAATCACTGAAATGGTATGATTACAAGATTAAATAATATATCTCCATTTATCCCTTATTCATGATAGCAACTTGCTGATAACACCAGTCCCCTTGAGTCAAATGCTCTCTAACCCTGTACTAATCCAATCATAGCCTTCTCTAACAAACGAACTCTATGAACCCTAGATATCCAAGCTACTACTCATCAAAAACAATTACACCTTGAATAGTACAAGTATAATGAAAATTAAAATTTAATCTATGAACTCCATATTTAGATATACGTGTATTCAACTAGAGCTTAATAAGAAAAGATTTTCAATGAATTCAAGTTATAACTCATGTGGTGTATACTCGAGTAAAAACTTTGAGAGTATACACGAATATATTAATAGAGGTAATTAACTACTCATAACTAGACAAAACATTCTTGAACATTAATCTGAATATGACTGTTAATACAATCTGAAACATTCTTAAACAAAAGACAAGATAAAACAAAACGTTCACGAGAGTATTTTAGTTAATTTCAAAGCTAGAGAGAATAGTATGGTTGTTTAAGAAATATGTTTGAAATAACCACATATTGTTAAGGAAAACGTTTTGAATAAAGTATTTTAAATAAAATTGACCTCTAATTATATATACTACTATGTTAGTATATTAGAGTTCTTAGAAAACAAATCCTAAAAAATTTCGGCCGAACTATTTTTTCTTGAATATGGGGGACGAAAAAACTGTTAGCCAGCTAATAAAATCTAACATATTCTGTTGCGAGCTAGCTGACAAGTGAATTATGTCAACTCTTGTGTTTTGCAAAATCATTTTAGCAGGACAATATATATATATATATGTATATATGTATATATATGTATATATATGTATATATGTATATATGTATATATATGTATATATATGTATATATGTATATATATAATATAAGCTTTAAGGATAGTGTGATCATCAAAATCCTAACCATAAGGGTTTCCACAATCACATCCATGTCATATGTTATACTTCACTTGTACTCTAGTCCGACCAAC
>PHNY01049210.1:16928-54439 GCA_003724115.2 Anethum foeniculum
GTTTCACTTTATTTTTATAAATGCAATCAAAACTCTTCCACGAAAAAGTAATTGTAAAGAAATTAATTTCTTAAAGAACCCCATCTTAAGATTTTTAAAATGCAATAAAAAAATTTAATCAACTATGAGTTTTTTTAAAATTCTTTTAATTTTTTCATAATATTAAGATACCTAAATGTTAACATAAAATTGATATTTAAAGTAAAGAGTATATACAATTTAGAAGGTAAAATTTGTGTCCCATTATAGTGTTTCATATATTTTAATCATTTTCCTTTAAATAATTATATAATTAATAAAATTTTACACATTTAGATACGCACATTAATAAATGTGATTCATGTAAACAACACCGTGGTTTCAATACAAAACGAACAACTTAAATTTTATACTTTAGTGTCATATTACAAATTAATATTAAAAGTCAATTTTTATTTTTTAAAAAAGCAATAGATAAATTTTAATATATAACTAAAATAAGAAATCAAAAAATATATTTTCATGCTTCTTGAATATTATTGTGTTTACTTCATCAAAAATATATTATAGTATTAATTAATTTTTTCATGGTTTTAACTTCTAATGAATAGAATATTATTTGATATAAAAACAATTTTTATTTGATATTATTATAAAAACCAGTGTAGGTGAAAAAGAGCTGGTGAAAATTAGAATAGTTGATTTGATTGTGGAATTTGACTGTGGTCATCCAACATACATGCCAAACCTAAAATCTAACATCTGCTCTTTAGATACATCTCTCCCTGTAAACCTAGTCACTAATAATTAATTGTGAGGTGGAACAATTTTTCTTTCAATTATATATATATATATATATATATATATATATATATATATATTAGGTTCTTGTAATGTGAAAAAAATTAATCAACTATGAAATCCTTTTGTATTTTTGTAATTTTTATATTGCTAAAATATCTAAATATTAACAATAAATGGATAATTAAACTATAGATTATGTGGTATTTAAAAACATAATTGTTTGTTTTGTAGTTTCATGCACTCAATAAAGAAAAAATTCACACGCCTATGAAAATTATTTCTGGTATTTAGCACAATTTAATCTTTTATCTTGAAAATTTATAAAAATTTTAAATTTTTATAATTTTAAAAATTACATACTAAGAGGCACATAGATAAATGTGATTTGTGTAAAAAACTCATGCCCATTTTCATGTAATATTAGCAAGAAAATTTTATATTTTAGTATCACATAATAATTATTAGTAAAAGTCAATTATTATTCCATACAAAAACAAAGAGGAAATTTATTATATAATCAAAATAGAAAATAAAATAATATATTTGCATGCCTAAATGTAAAAGTTTTACTTCATAAAAAATATAGAAAAGGGGTATAAGGCACAAAATGATGGGAGTCATTGATTTTTAATTAGGGATTTAATCTTGACCGTCTAATTAAATTCAAAGTACTATATAAAACATAACATCACGCCTCCTCTCTCGCCTCTCTTTCTCCGTGCCTGAAAGGCTATGGAAACCTAGCCATGGACAACTAAATCAAATTTGATCTAGTTTGGCCATTTTTTTCCCTCCCCTGAAATTCCTCCATTACTGGTTGACCTCATTCAAATGTTATCGAAACCATAACCATCCACTACTACTTGTCAGACTAAATACAATCTAATCCATTTTTCCTTGTGTAATATATATGTTATATTACAAAACTTTTGGTAATCTATCTCAGTTATGGTGCTAATTTCAAGTTTTTGCAAGCGGGTCTTCCTGATGGTGAAGTGGGTCATTCTACTAAAATTTGTTACTTCAGATTGACTTCAAAGTGTATGTATTTATATTTTACTAAAGAAAGTGTGTGTATATATTTTTTTTACTTTTATTTAATATATTAACAATTATACAATCACAAGATACTGCACTATAGATTATCACAGGGCCAGTTTCTTTTCTAGTTATCAGTTAAGAAGTTTCTTCAACCAAATGGCATGGCACGTTGCTCCACTACTTGCCATAAATTTAGCTTCAAACGAAGAGGGTGCAACACACCACTGCTTCTGAGAAACCCAAGTAATTAAACCCTCATTTAAGTAAAACATCATGCCACCTCTGTTTTCTATCTTCAACATTACCACCGAGATCGCTATCCGAGTAGTCACTTAAGATGTTGTTTTGACTATTCCTTGTATAGGTCAATCCAAAGTTAATTGTACCTTTCACATATCTAAGGACACGCTTAGATGCATTCTGATGTAATAGAGTTGGCCTTTCCATGAACCTGCTAATTATTCCAACACAATAAGCTAAGTCAGGTCTTGTGTGCACAAGATACCGCACGGCTCCTATATGACTTTTGTATTCTTTCACATCAACTGGAAAACCTTATTCATCCTTGTGAATAACCTCTTTGGGATCCATGGGGTGTTTTGTAGAGTTGCGGTCAAGCATTCCCGATTTCTCATGGAGTTTCTTGGCATATCCAGCTTCATTTAATCAAATGTACCGTCTCCATGCTCCACCTCAATTCCCAAATAATATGACAGTTTACCCAAATAAGTCATGTCAAACTTTTGCCCCATTTGCTCCTAAAATTCCTTGAAAATGGTCTGACTTGAACCATTGATCAGGAGATCGTCAACATAGACTGCCACTATAAGAACATCATTCACATTCACCCTTGTGAAAACTACTTGATCATACGGACATCTAACAAATCCAATGTCCCCCAAACTCCTGTTTAATTTCAACTACCACGCCCGGGTGCCTGTTTAATGACATCAAAGTGAGTGCCTTAAAGTTCACGTGTCCCAGACGGGAGTGCCACAACCAGTTTTTGTCTTCACATTTGGACAACAAACATTTTTGTTCACCAGTTAGTAGGATTTAGGATTACCTTATACAATTTATTTTTGAATCGCTTTACTTTCATTAGTAGTTCCCCTTGCTTGTCACGAACCCAGAGGCAATCTCCATTTAGTATAACCTTGTCTCCTTCTTCTAAGTGTTGACCTATTCTTGTAATATTTCTGCGTAAAGAGGGAATATAATATACCTCCTTCATTATTTTGTTCTCTCCGTTGTTGCATTGGAGGGTGATTGATCCCTTACCTTTTATGTGCACCACTGAGATATCACCAAATTTGAGCTTTTCAGAAATACTTTCGTCTAACTCATTGAATATATCCCGTTGCCCTGACATGTTGCTACTGGCACCGTTGTCCAGATACCACAGGTTAGACTCCACAGTTTCTCATCATTTTTGGGACCCAATTTAAGGGTTACCTTTTCTTTATTTATCAGCATCACGCTCTCTTGTTTCTCATCACACCTTATCATGAGTAATGTTGGTTCTTCGTCTGGAACCTGTGTAATGAGAGCTTCTTCTTTTACTTCCTTGTCTCTCTTTCATTTCTTACATTCCTCTGCAAAGTGACCATAGGCACTATAGTTAAAACATCGTATCATGCTCTTGTCCTTAACCTATCTCACAGTGTCCTTGCCTCGAGGTCTTTGCCCAGTTCACTTGATCCATCTGTCCTACTTGACCTTTTTAACTATTCCTCTCTAGGTTACCAATAGTTTGTGTTCTTCCCTTTCTCTTCAGTGAGAAACAATTGATGTTCACTGCTCTCAGTTTTCCGCCGTAATCTCTCCTCAAGTGCTTTCAGGGAACCGACTGTTTCCTCGATTGGCATCGTCTCAATGTTCCCAAATTGCTCGATGGTCGAGGAAATTTATAGAAATTTCGTAGGTACAGCACGGAGTAGTTTCTTTACCACATACAAATCAGCCACACTCTCATCAAGTACACATATGTTTGTTACTAACCCATTTAGTTTTAGACAAAAGTCATCGAGTGAATCGGTCTCCTTCATACTCATCGACTCTAACTCAGCATTGAGGGTTCGGACCCTCGTCTTTTTTACACGTTCTGCTCCCTGACACAACGTTTTCACAGCTTCCCAAGCTTCCTTTACAGTCTTCTTTTTTGCTAATGTCAGCAAGATGTCCTCGGGAACACCTTGGTAAATAGCTGCCAAGCTATCTTATCCATTTTTTTCTCAATCATTATTTTCGATCCCTCTGGATCGATTGCCTGCCAGACACCATGGGCTTCCACAAATACTCTCATCTTAATAACCCACACTGTCTAATTCTCCTTTGTCAACATGGGGTAACTCGGACTAATCATACCATCTTACATTTTCCTATATCTGTCGTCGACTATTTGGGCATATACTTGGGCATGCACTAGTTCGCCAAAACTCTGATACCAGATTGTTGAATATAGCTGATCTATCCACTGTTAAAAAAAGTATAAGTTTAAATATGGAACAAGAGAAAATAAGTTCGTTTGAAAAGTATAAACTTTTATTGATAGCAACTGATTACACATATATGGATGCAAAAGGACATAATAGCTAGTAGCTAAAAACTAGGGAACTTGACAACTAACTTCCAACCACAACTCTTTGTAATTGATAGTGCAGATGTGTATCATGTAAACACATATTAGGTTTACACTATATGTGTTAATTTTTATTTTATCATTTGTGTAACCTAGCAGCTCTCAAGGATATATGTTCATTCTTTGAGATAGCTTACTAAAACTTGTTATCAGTTTTTATTCATTAATATAAAAACTAATCTTCATATCTTTTGTTAAAATTTTGATTTGATTGTTGTATACTATACTCATCTTCATATCTTGTGTTAAAATTTTGTTTTGAATGTTGTATACTATACTCACCCCTCTACAGTATAATTAAGACCTAACAAAATAATTTTAATCGACATTTTACATATATGTGGGTTCAAACAAGTAAGGCCCAGCTCACGTGGCACGTGTGGGTTCCATGATCAAAGAATTAAAAAAGTTGATTTGATTGTGGAATTTTGATTGTGGTCATAACATACCATGTCAAACCTAAAATCTAACATCATGCCTCTGTTTTAATGCTTCCTCAAACCATATTTAGCTCGGCCAATTTTCTTTCAATTGTATATATATACTAGCATATAACCCGTGCGATGCACGAATTTTCATTAATATGATATTGCTTTTAAATTTAAAATAAACTGAAGTTAAATAGAAATGTTCGTGTTATTCTGAAAAAAAGTAGTAAATTTTTATTTAAAACATAAAAGGTAAAGTGTTTTAAATGAAAATTTTAATTGGTTAGTTATTAATAATTATAATATTTATCTTACTTTATTAAATAGAATTGTCCGTAATATTTTTGGAAAAAATATGTTTTAGTTAGAAAAAATAAAAAGTAGTTACGTATTACATATTTTTGCAAAAAATATGTTTGAGTCAAATACTCTCTAAGACCTATACTAACCCAATCATAGCATTCTCTAGCAAACTAACTCCACGAACCCTTGTTATCCAAACTTACTACTCAGCAACAACAATTACACCTTGAACAATACAAGTATAATGAAAATTACAATTTAATCTATGAACTCGATATTTAGATATACGTGTATTCAACTAGAGCTCAATAAGAAAAGATTTTTAATGAATTCAAGTTATAACTCTCTATAATATGATGTATACTTGAGTAAAAATTTTAAAGTGAGTATACACGAATATATTAATAGATATAATTAACTATCAAATATGATAACTAGACACAATGTTCTTGACCTAGTCTTAGTCTCACATGTATTACTTTGAATTTGATTGTTAATACAATCTGAAACATTCTTAAACTAAAGACAAGATAAAATAAAACGTTCAGGAGAGTATTTTAGTTAATTTGGAAACTAGAGAGAATAGTATGGTTGTTTAAGAAATATGTTTGAAATTAACCACCTATTATTAAGGAAAACCTTTTCCATAAAGTATTTTAAATAAAAATTGACCTCAAATTATATATACTACATATGTTAGTATATTAGAGTCCTTATAAAACAATTCCTAAAAAATCTCCTGGAACATAGTAGAACTATTTTATCCTAAAAGCAATGCTACGTACCCCGAAAATTATCCCAAAAGTTTTCTCAAATGACTCGTGTCATTTTCTTTTTTGTAGGGTTCATATTAATGCACAAGGACGGATTTCATTTATAGGAGAGCAACCAATTACAAGATGACAAATCAACATTCGGGAACCATTTCACGAAGGGGACTCTACCATTTCTCTATCTTGAATATGCGGGACAAAAAAACTGTTAGCCAGATGATAAGATATGATAAGATATAACATACTCTCTTGCCAGCAAGCTGACAAGTGAATTGTGAATTATGTCAACTCTTGTGTTTTGCAAAATCAAATTAGCACAACAATATATATAAATAATATAAGCTTGCTAATAAACATAAATTACAACTTAAAAACTTACCGTGTAATCATCAAAATCATAATCATAAGGGTTTCCATAATCACATCCATGTCATCTCTTATACTTCACTTGTACTCTAGTCCCACCAACGATTCCATATTAGTTTACAAAAATATTATAGTTTAAAAGGTTTCACTTTAATTTTATAAATGCAAACAAAAACTCTTCCACGAAAAAGTAATTGTAAAAAAATTAATTTCTTAAAGAACTCGATCTTAAGATTTTTAAAATGCAATAAAAATATTTAATCAACTATGAGTTTTTTTAATTCTTTTAATTTTTCCATAATATTAAGATATGTAAATGTTAACATAAAATCGATATTTAAAGTAAAGAGTATGTACAATTAAGAAAGTAAAATTTGTGTCCCGTAAATATCTACCTACAACTAAGAAATAATTTAAACTTGTATGAAAGTTATTTATAGTGTTTCATAAATTTTAATCATTTACATTCAAAAATTTATATAATTAATAAAATTTTACACATTTGGATATGCACATTAATAATTGTGATTCATGTAAACAATACCGTGGTTTTAATACAAAAGAAACAACATAAATTTTATACTTTAGTGTCATATTACAAATTAATATTAAAAGTCAATTTTTATTTTCTAAAAAAGCAATAGATAAATTTTAATATATAACTAAATCATAATTTTGTGTAAAAGATTCTAATCATAATTTCATTTATTATTTATTTATCTAGTAAATCTTGTTTTATCCTAAAGTATATGATATCAGTGTAAATGTTGTCACCTATGATCAAATAGAAGATTTATTATCCAACAAACAGTAATACAAAAATCACAAACTAAAAATTTAATTTAGTATTCTAAATGTTGAATATAGTCAAGCTATCCTCTGTCAGACCAGTATAAGTTTAAATATGAAATGAGAGTAAAGAAGTTTGTACCACAAGTGTTAACTTTTATTGATAGCAACTGATTACACATATATGAATGCAAAAAGAAATAACAGCTAGTAGCTAAAAACTAGGGAACCTCACAACTAACTTCCTACCACAACTCTTATTCAAACGTTAACAATAATAGACTCCTAAAAGATCTACATGTCTTCATAGACTGTTTCAACACCAGACTCCACCTCCAGACTTGTAGATAGACCCAAACAAAACAAATGAATAAGACCAATAACTTAAAGCCCACAATTTAGATTAAAAGCCCAACAAGCTCTCCTACACTAAATTTTTCTCGACTCCTGAATCAACACCCAACAGCTTTCTCATCCTTTCAAACTTGACAGTAGTAAGTGCCTTAGTAAGTGAATCTGCTCGCTGCTCATCAGTGCGTAAGTGTCTCATAAATCTTTCTCCCTTTTCAACACATTCCCTTATGAAGTGATATGGTATATCTATCTGTTTGCTTCTACCATGGTATACGGGATTTTTCGCCAAGTTGATAGCAGATTTGTTGTCAGTATAGATTGTCACAAGGGCAGTTTCTTTTCATGTTATCTGTTCAAGAAGTTTCTTCAACCAAATGTCCTGACACGTTGCTGCAGTAGTTGCCATAAATTCAGCTTCACACGAAAAGAGTGCAACACACCGCTGCTTCTGAGAAACCCAAGTAATTAAACCCTCATTTAAGTAAAACATCATGCCACCTGTGCTTTTTCTATCTTCAACATTACCACCCAGATCGCTATCCGAGTAGTCGGTTAAGATGTTGTTTTGACTATTCCTTTTATAGGTCAATCCAAAGTTAATTGTACCTTTCACATATCTAAGGCCACGCTTAGATGCATTCTGATGTAACAGAGTTGGCCTTTCCATGAACCTGCTAATTATTCCAACAGAATAAGCTAAGTCATGTCTTGTTTGCACAAGATACCGCAGGCCTCCTATCTAACTTTTGTATTCTTTCACATCAACTGGAAAACCTTATTCATCCTTGTGAATAACCTCTTTGGGATCCATGAGGTGTTTTGTAGAGTTGCGGTCAAGCATTCCCAATTTCTCAAGGAGTTTTTTGGCATATCCAGCTTGATTTAATCGAATGTACCATCTCCATGCTCCACTTAAATGCCCAAATAGTATGAAAGTTTACCCAAATCACTCATGTCAAACTTTTGCCCCATTTGCTCCTTAAATTCCTTGAAAATGGTCTGATTTGAACTAGTGATTAGGAGATCTACAACATAGACTGCCACTATAAGCACATCGTTCCCACTCACCCTTGTGTAAACTACTTGATCATACGGACATCTAACAATTCCAATATCACCCAAACTCCTGTTTAATTTCAAGTACCACGCTTAGGGTGCCTTTTTAATGACATCAAAGTGAGTGCCTTAAAGTTCACGTGTCCCAAACGGGAGTGGCACAACCAGTTTTTGTCTTCACATTTCGATAACATTTTTGTTCACTATTTCATAGGATTACCTTATACTATTTGTTTTTGGATGATTTACTTTCATTAGTACTTCCCCTTGCCTGTCACGAACCCAGAGGCAATCTCCATTTAGTATAACCTTGTATCCTTCTTCTGAGAGTCGACCTATTCTTATAATATTGCTGCGGAAGTAGGGAATATAATGTACCTCCTTTAACATTCTGTTCTCTCCGTTGTTGCATTGGAGGGTGATTGAACCCTTACCTTTTATGTGCACCACTGAGTTATCACCAAATTTTAGGACAATAGCTTTATGTCCGGCTAGTAACTCGACCAATTTCCAGGTTCCATTCCTTTCAATGGCCTTAATTTTTGTCTTCATAGCCTTTTCCCAGTTTTTTTCTTTTGCTGCCTGGTTGTAAGTCGTGGGCTCAACAACTCCTATAAGCAAAAGCTCATCATCAAGTTCAATCTCTTCCATGTTGTTGTACATATTGCTGAGTAATCTGAATCTTCATGGTGCTTCGCTACTGTTTTCATAGGGTGCTACACACTGCTCTTCTCCTTTCTGTGTTGTCTGAGAATATTCAGTTTTATGTGGCGTTTGAATTGGCATCTGTGCTTCATTACAATCTTCATTAGACTCCCCTGCTGAGTATTTTCCAATTACGACAAATGTGTTTTTCTCTGGCACGCTGTCAGCATCCTGCTCTCGCTCTCAAAATTTATTTTCTTCAAACGCTTTATCTCTACTGACATGTAGAGACTTATTCTTGGGATCATACAACATGCAGCCATTCGTACCTGGTTCCTTTCCCAAGTAAACCACCATTTTGCTAGGGTCACTCAGTTTACTTGTATACACAGCAGGTAGCTTCATACGAGCTAAGCATACGAAAATCCTTGATGTATTCTAGATTGGGTTTCTTACCCAACCAAGCTACGTAGGGAGTTTTGCCAGCTTGCACACGTGTAGTGGCATTTTTGCTGCCTTTAAAAAACTTCTAGCCATTGCAACAACGATCCGATTCCTTCGATCCACCACCCCGTTTTGTTGGGGTGAATAAGGTGCTGTGAAGTGCATTTGAATGCCAACCCTTTCACAATATGATGTAAATTCTGCTGAACAAAACTATCCCCCTCTATCAGTTTGGAAAGTCTTTATCCTCAAATTTGGCCCATTCTCTACAAGAGATTTGAATTTCTGAAAAAGACTCAAAAGGCTTATCCTTTATTTTTAGCAATTACACCCACATGGTTCTAGTGAAATCATCTACCAGCATCATGAAATATCTGTTCCCAGCCTGTGTTGGGAGTGAAATTGGTCCGCAAAGATCTCTATGGACCAATTCTAATCATTTAGTAGCACTAAAGTTCGTCTTGGATGGAAACGGGTTTCTAACTTGTTTTGACATTAGACATCCTTTGCAAATTTCTGTTGGTGGTACGAACTAAGGCAAGCTATACGCCATCTTCTCCTTGGACATGAGCTCCATAGCTTTAAAGTTCACATGCCCCAGTCGTGAGTGCCACAATCAGGACACTTTTTCAGCTTTAGTAATTAGGAAGATTGACTTATTCTCTTCTAATATAATCTTGTACAATCTATTTTGTGATCGTTTCACTTTCATGAGCAGTTTCTCTAATTTATCATAAATCCACAAGTATTCCCCATGAATGACAATTCGATTCCCTTCTTCCGACATTTTTCCTAAACTGATAATATTATTACATAAACTAGGAATAAAATACACATCATGAAGAGTTTTTACCTCACCATTTTTGCAGTTGAGCATCATAGAGCCATTTCCCTTTATCTGCAAAATCGATCCATCACCAAACTTGACTTCCCCTGTCACATTCTCATCCAACACCTCAAACTTTGAGCGAATTCCTGTCATATGGTTGCTATATATGTATATTCATCTTGAATTTTGACAAATGAAATCACATATATTTGAAGATTAAAATTTATTCATACTCCGCAAGTTTACTGGGAAAAGACTCCAAATGTTTCACACCGTATTAAAAAAGTGATTAGTCATATGGAGCAAACATGTATATTACATTTTTTTTTACTCATATAGAATTTGACCCAATTCCTTGATAGACGACTTTTCGTATTGTCACATTTCCACTGTGAATATGCTGAAGCACTTCGTAGAAAGTGTACAAATACACAATAAATTTATAAATGAATCAGTAAAGTGAACAATTAGCGGAAAATAAAATAACCACAACAACATATAACTAGTAAAAGTCGTGTGTTTTAGAGTAATTGCAATTTTTTTGGTAAAATTTTAATATCAACTACAGCTAAAATCAAAGAACACACTCCTACATGAGCTCCACTACTTCACCACACAACTAAGACTTTTAGAGATACTTATAAGTGGACCTGTACAAACCCTTCTTAATACCTTCAAAATAATGCAGATGACTCAACTGTCGGCTTATATAATGCAGATGACTGCGGGAAATGTAGGTGGCATATGTATAGCAACTTCTGAGTTGTTAAATGAATTAGTAAATGGACCATCTATATTCGACTATGGTCTGGAGAGAAGGCTATCAAGAACTGTCTTCCTACACCTTTTTGATGAAGATGCCCATAGAGGTTTCTAAATTAGCCGTGAAATGGTTTGTACTTCTCTTTTTACACTTTTATTTTGTATTTAAGTCTTTTTTTTTTGAAACAATCTTGCCTTTATTTATTCGGTGTTTCTTAAATTTAAAATGTCGCCATGGCCCCTAGCTACCTTTAACTTCTAAGAGAGGTCAGATTATACTTGCCAATTACTACAAATAAGGTTACTTTTATCTTTAGCATTTGGTTGTTAATATTGTACTAGGTTTAGATAAACATATATGATTAGGACTTTAAAAATATTAGATATAATAAAAAAATTATAGAGAAAAACATTTTAGCAGCTCTTGCTTCCATGCATGATTGTTATTTGTGAATGTGACCTTTGATATCCTTAATGAAAGTTCATGTATTTCAGTAATTACACATTATCAGTCTCTCCTCAGAAAATGATTATATGGCTGGAATATTTTAACAATTAGAGTTGGTTTCCCATTCTTGGTATAGAAATACCGATCATTGTCCAGGTTGATGCTATCAAAATTAAATGTTGAGCAATAGATTATTTATTAATCCCATACTTGCACATTATCAATGGCACATGAGGAACAAAAAATAAGAACATCGTACATAACCAAACAAAATCATTACTATATTAATGGGAGCAAAAAAATTATTCAACACTGCAAAGGATACAAATATATATTAAACTGATCAACAACTTGAGCATTAGAATTTTGAACATCATGTTGTCCTTGTTACGCCCTCCAAAATCCGGGGTCTAGATTTGGGAGTCACGAACCCACAAATAATATAATATAATCTGGATAATAATAAAATATAAATAACCACGACCCCCTTAACTAACCACTGGATCGATCACAGATTTGGTATGAAACAGGCTCCAACAAAATATAAAGTTATTACAAACCACTTAGTGTTATTAGAATAACTTCGAAAAGAAGTTATGTCAATAACCAAAAGTCTAATTAAGTTTTACAACTATTTCCGGTTTTATTACAAAACAATTATCTACGCAGTCTTCACTCTCCAAAAGCTACCTACCTGCTCAGGTAACTGAAATCTGACCCTCTTCAGGGATCCTCGATACACAGCCTTTCTGGCTGTAAGACGAATTATGGCCATGCTCTGGTTTAACTGAAAGATTAAACAAGATAAACAAGGGTGAGCCAAAATCACTCAGCAAGCTATATGAAATGATAAACAGGTATAGCAATCTCAAGATAGCAATATATGAAAGACTGTAAAAGCATTTAAATCTTTAACCTTTGTTTGCCTTATTGGAGATCAACAACAATAAAATATATTTGAAACCAAGTACGACGCTAAGTTGCAGCCGATGATCAGTCGCGAAGCAACACCGGTAGGCTCCGAGTATTTCTACCCGTCACCTGTCCACAAATCTTTATGGGTACCCTGGCACACATTGGTCAAAAATAATAATCGTTGGGCCGGCATCTCGGCCACTTACGCCTTCCAATCTTAACAAGAGTAGTCGGTTCGATCGATCTCCTTATCAACCACTCGCCCTCTCACAGGGTCCGGGGTGATCTCATTGACTAATGGCGGAATAACTCAAATAAGTTATCCGCTAATTCAATAAGTAAGTATCACTGTATGGAGTATAACTGGATAGTATAGTTATCGCTATCTATCCCTTGCAAAGGAATAACATTCTAGTAGAACAGTTACTAGAATAACAGAGTCGCAATAAAGTATAAATTATTTAGCTATAATGAGCTAACGGAAATATTAATAAAACACATGCAAATTTTGAATGTAAATGATTAACTATTCAGAATTTAGAATAGGGAAGAATCCCTTGCCTGGTAAGCTAACAATCCAAAACAAAAATTTAAGTCCAACTTCGACTGACTGCTCACTCCCGAACTCGATTCTATAAACCAAAAGTACTATTTCAGTAAATCAGACAACATCTTAATCGACGTATTTCTACGTCTCAACAACCAGCGTCTACCCATTTGATACCCTTTATAAAAGAAATCACATAATTAATATTTTTAACTAGGTGGCACTACTGCCCACATAACCACATAATGCACGTAACCACATAAAACACGTCACATTTAACTCAGTACGTCAAACGGTTCGTCTGATATGTTTAAGATCAAAAACAGGTCAAAATCGTCTTTTCGACGAATATCGGTCCGTTAAATAGTTCGTAAAATAATTACCCCATTTTTAAATTAAAATTTTATGCTTATAAATATTTTTAAAAGAATCGGGGTATTTTTCAGAAGCTAACGGACTTCGTTTCGTCTCGATCGGACAAACGGTTCATTTGTTATCTAATTATCAAAAATAATTCGATTAACAAATCATTTTTAAACCATAAAAATCATTTAAATCAATTAAATAAATTTATTAACTATTTAAAATAATTAATTAATCAATTTAATCAATTTAAATTGATTTTTAGAATTTTTAGAAATTATTTAAAAATAATTCATTTATTAATTAAATAAATTAATCAATTATTCGAATATAATTAATCAATTTAGATAATTAATAAAATGAATAATTATAATTTGAGAAAATAATCTAAAATAATTAAGCATTTAAAAAAATCAATTTTTTATCATTTTATGAAATCAGAAAATTAAATGAATAACTAATAAGTAATTTATTAAACAAAATATGATTTTTCCTTTATTAATAAATCCAAATCCAAAAACAGTTTATAAGAATGAAAATAGGGTTTTATAGATCAAAATCGGGTTATTGTTTCGGGTCAAAACCGGGTTGGTGGGTTGGGAAAACGGGTCGGGTCGGGAAGAACACCCGCCGAAAAATCTGTAGAATCGGCGGTCTTCCCCGGACGCCGGCGACTCCGTTTTTGCCCAAACCAACTCCGTTTACTCCGTTTTATCATACCAAAATCATCACAGACAGGCAAAACCGGTGAGAACAATTCGACAGGCATAAGACTCGATCCAGAACTCAACAAATTAGATAAACCATCGTCACTTAGGCACGTAGAGTGTATCCCATTAATTATTAGCAGCAAAGACACACATAAACGACTGGGAAAACACAAAATAAAACGATGGCGGCGCCGGAACTCCGGCGACTTTAAATCTTGATTCAAAATCGACGAAACAACCATGAATAGCATTATAATCATACGATCTAAACATTAACACAAGGAAAACATATGAACGATTAACGA
The DNA here is from genome assembly GCA_003724115.2 of Anethum foeniculum. NCBI lineage: Eukaryota > Viridiplantae > Streptophyta > Magnoliopsida > Apiales > Apiaceae > Anethum > Anethum foeniculum. The sequence goes on from PHNY01049210.1 coordinate 31,431, forward strand.
TTATTAATCTCCCAATTCAAATTAACATCAAAAACTCGATTTCAAGTAAAAATACATATCCAACACAAGTATTGATGCTATGAAATCGATTTGAGTACCTATATGCTCGATTTGGACAACAGAAATGCGATCAAGTAGCCTCGATTCTCCAGAATCGCCAAGAACAGCCACACCAAATTTTTCTGGAAATTTGTTGTATTTTATGATTTTTGTGATTTTTTTATAAATAAAAAATCCTATTTATATTTTCATAAAAATACCCACTAATTACAATTAGGGCTTGATTATATCTTTTAAAAAAATAATAAGCCAAATAATTATAATTTATGAGGATTAATTTTTAAAATAATATTTTTAAATAATTACAATATGTATGCTAAAATTTCCCAAACATTGCAAGTAATCCAAAAATGCAAAGATATAAAATTTTTGATAGACCAATAATTTTATAAAAATTAAAATATGATTTTTGCAGGCCTCGGGGAACCCGTAGGGGCCCGGTCCAATAATTTTTAAAAAACGAGAACACTTCCTAAATTACTAGAAAAGCCCGGATTTTAATATAAAAAGCTCAAACTGACAGAATGAAGCTCAGAATGAAAAACGGTAAGAACGGGCTGTACAATTGGATTCGAAACAACTTTTAAATTAAAAGAAAATGTATTTAACAAAAATAAAATCATAGATTATATACAAAAAATATCTTGGACGGTACATGATATTAACAAGCACATAACACGTAACAGATAAGACCATAGAGGCACAATTAAATTTTAAAAACGCATAAAATTTCATTTAATATATCGAAAAATAGTCGCAAAAATCCTGGATATTACATCCTTCCCCCCTTAAAAGGATTATGTCCTCAGAATCAAGCTAAGAAAACAGGTGAGGATACTTTTCAAGAATCTCACTTTCTAACTCCCAGGTTGATTCTTCAACCCTAGGATTTCTCCACAAAACTCTAACCAATGACACTGACTTATTCCTTAACACACTTTCCAGCTGGTCTAATATTTCTGCCAGTTGCTTAACATATACTAAACCTGGCTGAATTTCTATTAGCTTATAGTCTATTACATAATTCAAATCTAGGTTATACTTTTTATGCATAAAAATATATAAAACATGCTACGGATATGCTGCATGTGCAGTCGTAGGGGCCGCGCATATTCAATTTCCTGCATGTTTTTCAGTATTTCTTGTTAAGTCCAATCAATCGTGTCTACGAGAACACTTCTAGCATTACTGATTCTTCAATTTCATCATCTCCATCGTACTTTGCTTAATCAGTGTATTCGGGTTCACAATTCTAAACGGCTTATTATTCTGCTGAATAAGTTCAACGTTTATTCTTCTTTCTCTTCTCCTATTTGTTTCTTTTCTCTTTTTTTTCTACTGGATCAGTTTTAGACCCAAATCCTTTGTTTACTAGCCTCCTCTTAGCATACTTAAGATTTACATTTTCTTCTGTATGAAGCTTTGTGATGTGGCATTCCTGTGCTCATACAATGGATGCTTTTGTAGAGTAATTCTATCAACGATAATTGCTCGTCCCAACTATCTTCAAAATTTCATATATATAATTGTAGCATAATTTGCTTGTTTAGGTCGGTCTTTCACTTTACTTGTCCATCTATGGATGGTATATGATGCTTATGTTCAACTTATATCCCAAGAATTTTTGGAATTTTCTCTAGTTATCGAATTGAAATGAATACCTCATTCAGATACAATTGATATAAGAATCCCATGTTGTACTGCGATCTTCTTGAACTATACATGAATTAGCTTATAAAGCGAAAACTCTCCTTTAATGCGGAGAAAATGCGCGGATTTGGTCAATCTGACAACAGTAACCCAACTTATACCGTAATTCATTCTGGTCCTCCGAAGTCCTGTTACAAAATTCATCGTAAGGTGTTCTCACTTTCATTCTAGCTTATTTAGAGGTTGCAATAATTTACTTGGCTTCTTTTGCCTTGCCTTGACCTTCTCTTACGTTTGGTATATATTCATTTCCTTCTGGAACTTATCTTTTCATACTTGATCACAAAAAGTTTTATTTTACACTTCAGTACTTCATTGTATTCTCAAATTGAATTGAATATCTTAAGTTGTGAGCGTCTCATCCAATTTTCTCCTTTAGCTCCACCACGTATATGCTGATATTATGTGAGAAAATCTTGGAATCTCCTTATCATTCTTTAAACCCTTACTTTCTTCTTCAGTTAAGTTTTTCCTTCCATGACTTGTTACTATTTTCATGATATCCGTGAATCTTATTCAATAGCAATGGTTGGAATGTTAATACATAATCCTTTCCATGAATAACCCTTTTTCGATTCTTAGCCATTTGAACTATGTCACTACCTTTGCGGGCAGGCTACCAAAATAAACCCTGTATTTCCACTAAAATATTGGCTACCCTATTAGCGTTGCTCAAATAATGGTTAATCGTGCCATTGTACTCTTTGATCAAGCCTCACCATCATTCTTATCTCATATTTAGCTTCTTCTGAATGAAGATTTACTTTAAACATTGGGGTCCGTATAAATTCATACTCTTCCCAACAAGTAGTACCTCCAAAATTTCAATACCCACCCTATAATTGTTAACTTCGATCTTGCATTAGATACTTTTGTTCGTGAATCTTTTGTCATCTTGAAGCATTCATCGTTACTTTGTTGTTCTACATCGATACATATTCAAGTCCTTAATGGAAAACACTACACTACTATAGATGATAAAATTCCTTTGACCGTCTGGAAAAGTAAACACTAGCGCAATTACCAATCTCTTTTCTTCAGTTCTCTCCTCTTCTTTTTTTTCGCACGTGTCATTGCAACAAACCTTTCATTCTTTCTTGTCCATTGCGAAGAACTTAGCTATATGGACAAAGTTCTACACGAACCTGCGATAATATCTCGCTAATCCCAATAACTTCTGACTTATGTTGGCGTCCTTGATCCGTCCCAATTCATGGTTGCCTCAATTTTTGATTTAGGAAAAAAAATTATTTAAAAGTGACTCAATCTAATTGGAGTCGATTACTATTTAATTAAGCACCAGTTGATGAGATAAATCAATTAACACCCTTTAATTGATCAATCAAACCAAGGGATGACTAACTGAATAGAATTCAAAACCAATTATACCAAGTCGGTTTAGACATATATAACCTTTTTCAAGAACAAAAATCACAACCATTTTGATGTCAAACCGAAATGTTAATAACACATAGAAGTGCGCTTCTAACTTTGAAAGTTTAATATTTCAGAAAAATTTGGGCAGCACCTCCTCTGTATTATTGACTTTCAGTCAACTCAAGCCGACATCAACAAGTCACAAAAAGGTATATTATTCAACTGCTACCAACCACATTTATCATGTCGCATGATACTGACAACTACACTTACTGCGAATTGACTTCATTCACACATATGTCTTCAATCATACTAGAGTCTTATGCAAATATGTAATCGATATAACCACTCATTTCCTCCTCATCCTTGAAATATATCAAAATATTACCAATGAATACAAGTACGAAATTATCGCAATACTTCTTGAAAACTCTGTTCATCGAGTCCATAAAGTCGTTAATGCATTAGTCAATCCTAACGTCGTTAATAAACTCAGAATGTCCATACCTGGTTCGGAAAATCATTTTAGAAATATCTTCTGACTTGATCTTCAATTACTGATACTCCGCACGTAAGTCACCCTTAGAAAGTTAGGTAAACCCCTTTCAATTAATCACATAATCTACTAGCTCTTAACGATGAATTCATATTCTTAATAGTCGATCTATTCGATAATAAATATACGGTCTCATGCCACCATTCTTCTTTTATTGGTGCAACTCTCGGAAATATATGTGGCCTTAACATGCCCCTTTCTAACAATCTCAGGGTTAAATTTCTGACTCTTTCATCTCTACTCATACCAATCAATATGGAGCCCTTGCCACTGGCTCGGTTCCTAGTCTCAAGTCAATAGAAACTCAAGCTCATCAGGGAACACATTTGGCAATTCATTCACAACTAGAATTTTCTTGAACCTCGGAACTTTTCTGATAAATATCCACCACAAGATTTAAGTATGTTTCATCTCCTTGACGTCATCATCTTTTTCTTGTATTATGGGTAGGAACTTCGTCTACTTCCAGCATCGGGATACATATTTGCCTTACCTGCGGAACGAAATTTTACTTTCTTATTCTTATCCGTCGATTTGCACAATATCATTCACCAACCAATACATTTCACATCAACCTTATTACTTTAAAAGGTATCAAGCTTGCACAAAATAGTGCCCTACTAAGATTATCATAACGAGAATAAACCTGTCTCGTGCTTACCTGATTCTGATAGATACTTCTATACCCAATACGTCATATGTACGATGAACCATTCCTTGCTAGTAATATCTCACTTTTATCAACTTGCAAACACGTCCACATTCAACACATAATTCTATCTGTAATAAGAAACTTGTCCATATCTTTTGAAATACAAGGGACAATTTCTCCTTAGGAACAAAGTTTTGCACATGATTATGATTCGAGAACTTTGTAAAATAAATCACATTTTATTATAGCATTTGAAGTGGGTTTTGATTCAATAAATCATTCTTGAGAGAAGAGGGATGAGAATAATTTGGATATGACTGAGAATAACCATATTAGTACTTATGATGACCAGTCTTTAGTACTATATGGCTTACAGCCTATGATTAGGTGGCGTCCCACCAACCTTTGTCACAAAGACAAAAGTCACACCATATGCACTGCTTATCTCAATCGAATGGTAAAATTTTAAAATAAAACTAATTTTTGAAAGAAATATAATGAATTTTCTTCCCTTACTACCTTATGGAATCACATATGAAATAGGTTCATGCTTATCCAAGAATCAATAATAATGTAATCTTCTCGGCAATTCGCGGACCATTCTAATGTACATCAGGTGCCAATCTTACAAAGTCCTCTAGAAACTGCATCCATGCTTGCGTTAACTATTACAATTTCTTGTCGTCCAATACCGCACCCCTAGCGTCGTTTATATGCGTTCAACAAGTGAGCGATCCAAACATAATATCCTTCTAGTTGGAATCACAATTAGAACTTCTTATTTCATCTTTCTCGCATAAAATTACTATTGATCACACAACTTATCGACTTGTTCGGAAATATTGGTACCCTTTTTTCCATTTCTGGAGACCTTCTAGATTTCCTTTAGTTATGCTTTGTCTTCGATTTCATCGGCGAATCCTTAGATCCTAATAGTCTTACTGACTTGAAATATTTCAATGCTACTGTAGGTGGCCTCTGATGTCTACACTGCTGAACAGGATTTACAATCTATCATCGGAGAGGTTTCAAAAATCATGGTGATAGAGGGTCCACTTGGCCCTCTGAACTAATAATATGGGGTTGAAAATAATTAACCCTTCTGGCTTGCAGAATTCAGCTGAAGAAACAAGCAACTTATTTAGCAATTTGACAACCCCCTTTTTTTATAGCATTTAATCCTTCAATTAAAAGCTTCATTTAAATTTTCCTGTTAAAAAAAAAACCTTTTCCAAAAATTCTAGTCACAAGGTTGTCATTGCTATATGAGTTGCGTACTATTCTCACAGATGAACAATAAGGTATCAAGGCAAAGAAAATAGGGAAATAGAGGGGGTTCAATCAAAGGAATGATCATCAAATATCATTCAGAGTATAAGTGCATACTCACTTCAGTACAACTAAATTGGTATACAAAGGAATAAGAAGACGTTCAGTTTCATCAACCAGAAAGGTTATAGGATTCACCACAAGAATTTCATTACTATGAATCTAGTATAATACTGTTTCTTAACTCTAATGATGTCCTATGATATGCATCTATTCGCGTCATCCATAGTCTTACACACAAGCAATACAAGGAATAAGATCTTGTAGTAACTGTATATTCGAATAATCCAGCTTATTGCACGTATCTGCTATTCAGCCACTAATCCATCAGTCGACCAATATTTCAAAGTCCAGTCTTAATTTACTTCCAGATACATACCAACCTCATGGGGTCCATCTTTCCTTTGATGGTTGAGAAAAGCTAAGCTAAACGCTGCACAACTATCTTCTAATGATTTTAATTCTAATGCTGACATCTGATTCTGTATCTGATGTTTCCAACATTCGTCTCTGGTATCGTGGATACAGCAGGTCGGCGCAACTTGATATTATGCCCGTACATAAAGTCACACCTTCTTGTTGATTCTGAATATACCTGGTAAGGCACGGTGTGTCACTCTCTCCACTGGCAATTCTGGCCCTTCAATACGCTCACTCTATCTTAATGATCAAGACCCTACCTAATAATCTCAGCTCAAACTCTACATGAGTCTGCTTAATACTTACCCTATCTTTGGTAATCTACATATCTTATCTTAATCTTTACCTATTCTTGTTTCAGCATTATCGGCAGGAACCTAAAATCAATACAACAATACTCAACAAACGCGATACAAAACTCACTCGCGACGCTCTCTAGACCAAGCCAATACCATATCCAATAGTCTTAGCACAAACTCGATATGATTTCAAAACGACTCCCTATATCAAGTGATCTATACCCTATCTTAATATGCATCTAACCTAAACATGTTTCAGTGATCAAACCTGTTGCTCTGATACCAACCTGTGACGCTCTCCAAACCCGGGGTCTAGATTTGGGAGTCACGAAACCACAGATAATATAATATAACCTGGATAATAATAAAATATAAATAACCACGACCCCCTTAGCTAACCACAGGATCGATCATAGATTTGATATGAAACAGGATCCAACAAAATATAAAGTTATTACATACTACTTAGTGTTATTAGAATAACTTCAAAAAGAAGTTATGTCAATAACCAAAAGTCTAATTAAGTTTTACAACTATTTCCGATTTTATTACAAAACAACTATCTACGCAGTCTTCACTCTCCAAAAGCTACCTACTTGCTCAGGTAACTAAAATCTGACCCTCTTCAGGGGTCCTCGATACACACCCTTTCTGGCTGTATGACGAATTATGGCCATGCTCTGGTTTAACTAAAAGATTAAACAAGATAAACAAGGGTGAGCCAAAATCACTCAGCAAGCTATATGAAATGATAAACAGGTATATCAATCTCAAGATAGCAATATATGAAAGACTGTAAAAGCATTTAAATCTTTAACCTTTGTTTGCCTTTATTGGTGATCAACAACAATAAACAAGATTGGAACCTAAGTATGACGCTACGTTGCAGTCAATGATCAGACGCGAAGCAATGCCGGTAGGCTCCGAGTATTTCTATCCGTCACCAATCCACAAATCTTTATGGGTACCCTGGCACACATTGGCCAAAAATAATAATCGCAGGGCCGGCATCTCAGCCACTCACGCCTTCCAATCTCAAGAAGAGGAGTCGGTTCGATCGATCTCCTTATCAACCACTCGCCCTCTCAGAGGGTCCAGATTGATCTCATTGACTAATGGCGGAATAACTCAGTTATCCGCTAATTCAATAAATAAGTATCACTGTATGGAATATAACTAGATAGTATAGTTGTCGCTATCTATCCCTTGCAAAGGAATAATATTCTAGTATAACAGTTACTATAATAATAGAGTCGCAATAAAGTATAAATTATTTAGCTATAATGAGCTAATGAAAATATTTATAAAACATATGCAAATTTCGAATGTAAATGATTAACTATTCTCAATTTAAAATAGGGGAGAATCACTTGCCTGGTAAGCCAGCAATCTAAAAGAACTATTTAATTCCAACTTCGACTGACTGGCTCACTCCCGAACTCGATTCTATAAACCAAAAGTACTATTTCAGTAAATCAAACAACATCTTAATCGACGTATTTCTTCGACTCAACAACTAACGTCTACTCATTCGATACCCTTTATAAAAGAAATCACATAATTAATATTTTTAACTGGCTGGAACTACTGCCCACATAAACACATAATGCACGTAGCCACATAAAACACATCACATTTAACTCTGTACGTCAAACGGTTCGCTCTGATATGTTAAAAATTGAAAACAGGTGAAAATCGTCTTTTCGACGAATACCGGTCCGTTAAATAGTTCGTAAAATAATTACCACATTTTTAAAATAAAATTTTATGCTTATAAATATTTTTAAAAGAATCGGGGTATTTTTCAGAAACTAACGGACTTCGTTTCATCTCGATTGGACAACGGTTCATTTGTTATCGAATTATTAAAAATAATTCGATTAACAACTCATTTTTAGACTCTAAAAATCATTTAAACAAATTAAATAAATTAATAAACTATTTAAAATAATTAATTAATCAATTTAAATCTATTTTTAGAAATTATTTAAAAATAATTCATTTATTAATTAAATAAATTAATCAATTATTCGAAAATAATTAATCAATTTAAATAATTAATAAAATGAATAATTATAATTTGAGAAAATAATCTAAAATGATTAAGGATTTAAAAATAGTCAGTTTTTTTATCATTTTATGAAATCAGAAAATTAAATGAATAACTAATAAGTAATTTATTAAACAAAATATGATTTTTCCTTTATTAATAAATCAAAATCCAAAAACAGTTTATAAGAATGAAAATAGGGTTTTATAGATCAAAATCGGGTTATTGTTTCAGGTCAAAAACGGGTTGCAGGGTTGGGAAAACGGGTCGGGTCGGGAAGAACACCCGTCGGAAAATCTGCAGAATCCGGCGATCTTCCCCAGACACCGGCAACTCCGTTTTCGCCCAAACCAACTCCGTTTACTCCGTTTTATCATACCAAAATCATCACAGACACACCAACAATAAACTTAGGCCATCAAAATCATCAAACTATTGCTGGATCGTCAATTCGGACCAGGTTCGAAGCAAAACTGGCGATAACAATTCGACAGGCTTAAGACTCGATCCAGAACTCAACAAATTAGATAAACCATCATCAAGTAGAGTTTATCCCAGTAATTATTAGCAGCAAAGACACACATAAACGACCAGGAACACACAAAATAAAACGATGGCGACGCCGAAACTCCGGCGACCCTAAATCTTGACTCAAAATCGACGAAATAACCATGAATAGCTTTATAATCATACGATCTAAACATTAACACAAGCAAAATATATGAACGATTAACGATTATCAATCTCCCAATTCAAATTAACATCAAAAACTCGATTTTAAGGAAAAATATGTATCCAACACAAGTATTGATGCTATGAAATCAAAGTAGAGATCATCAGCTTCAATTTGAGTACCTATATGCTCGATTTGGACAACAGAAACGCGATCAAATAGCCTCGATTCTCCAGAATCGCCAAGAACAACCACACCAAATTTTTCTGGAAATTTGTTGTATTTTATGATTTTTCTGATTTTTTTATAAATAAAAAAATCTTATTTATATTTTCATAAAAATACCAACTAATTACAATTAGGCTTGATTATATCTTGAAAAAAATAATTAGCCCAATAATTATAATTTATGGGGATCAATTTTTAAAATAATATTTTTAAATAATTAAAATATATATGCCAAGATTTCTCAAAAATTGCGAGTAATCCAAAAATGCAAAGATATAAAATTTTTGATAGACCAATAATTTTATAAAAATTAAAATGTGATTTTTATAGGCCTCGGGGCACCCGTAGGGGCCCGGTCCAATAATTTTTGAAAAACGAGAACACTTCCTAAATTACTAGAAAAGTCCGGATTTAATATAAAAAACTCAAACTGACAGAATGAAGCTTAGAATGAAAAACGGTAAGAACGGGCTGTACAATTGGACTCGAAACAACTTTTAAATTAAAAGGAAGTGTATTTAAAAAAAATAAAATCACAGAAAATATACGAAAAATATCCTGGACCGCACAGGATATTAACAGGCACATAACACGTAACAGATAAGACCATAGATGCACAATTAAATTTTAAAAACACTTAAAATTTTATTTAATATATCACAAAATAGTAGCAAAAATCCAGAATATTACAGTCTTATGTCTTTTTCTACAGGCATTTAGCAACTTAAGTTTCATAATTCTAGTTGTTTAAACGGTTGGAGATTGTACTTGACTACTGATTCACCTTTGTAATAAACCAAGTTGATCACTTAGATTTCATAATATCTTTCTTTCTACAATCATAAATCATGTATCCAACATCATCAAAATTATACCCAACAAAGAACCCAAAACCCAATAAACTATCCAGTTCATCTCTAAAGCACCCTCAAGATTAACTTTTTATCCTAAAACAAATTGCCACAATCATCATCCAACATCCATATACTAGGAGGTGATTTATTATCGACGGATCCATAGATCATAGCAACAGATCCTTCAAAATCTAGGAGACATGACCTTATACGGCACATAGACTTGGGATATAGATGTACTTCAGGCACCTCAGTATGCAGATTAAATGACAGTAACTTATTAATACCGTCCAAGTACGATAGTCCATTTTTAGCCACAACACATGTTCCAAACCTAAATGTCTCAAAACTTTGAACTTGTATAGGAAACTCAATCCTTTTCCATGAATGGGCATATGTAGTACGCATGCCGACCGTGTCTTGGTACTATCATAAGAACCTTTAGCCCTTTCCAATATTATCAAATCCAAACCCTAGAGTAACACCAATGACCCTATGTGATTTAATCTCTGGGGTAGGAAGTACCTTATACTGCCTAGTGGACGGATTGCATAGACATATAACATTGGCATATTCATCGACAATACAAACATGACCATTACAAGAACGAGTATATTTATTCATACCATTACAATATTGAGGTAGATTGAGCCGCAAAAGTGAATGTTCAGGAATATCGGTTGACATAGCTTCTACATCTCCTATCCTGTCAAACCTGAGAAAAGAGGGCTGTTCGAGGGAAGTTATGTGGTGGACTTGAATGAATACGATAGAATTCCATTGTTTGCAAACTGTTGAGAAGTGATAGTACTGGGAGCCACGAGAATATCAAGAACAGAATTTCTTCAGGAAAATCAGTTGTGCTGCCATGGGCTCGGTTGCAAAAATGATAGTACTAGTTTTGTCTTAAAACGTGGACCTTCTGCGTATTATATATACCCCTCAGATTGCATGGGGCCAATTATTGGCCCGGACTACTTAGGGGATTTGGGGTCCATGGGTGGCCACAATAATAAGTAGCCCACAAAAACAATTTTCTGACTAGGGTTAAGAAAATATAATCTGTATTTTATTTTATTGTTTTACATTATACTTTTGAAACAACCAGCTCAAAAAATAACCAAAACATAAACATCATAATCTAAAAGTTACAATTTATTATATTAAAAATTGATATACTATTAATGAGGTTTAGTAAATAATCCGTTGCTATTTCCTTCATATTTTAAATCATATAAACCCGTTTAGCATTTAAAACTATTTTTTAAATTCCATTGAAAGTATTTTGTTGAATGAAGACTACTACACTAATATATGTCGGAGCAAAACATCAAATTACAAACTAAAAATTTGTATTTAGTATTGTAAATGTTGAATATAGCATAGCTATCCACTGTTAAACCAGTATAAGTTTAAATATGAACCCAGAGAAAAAAAGTTTGTACGACAATTGTTAACTTTTATTGATAGCAACTGATTACACATATATGAATGCAAAAGGAAATAACAGCTAGTAGGTAAAAACTAGGGACGTGACAACTAACTTCCTACCACAACTCTTATTCAAATGTTAACAATAACAGACTCCTAAAAGATCTCCACGTCTTGATTGACTGCTTCAGACTCCACCTCCAAACTTGTAGATGGACCCAAACAAAACAAATGAAGAAGACCAATAACTTAAAGCCGACAATTTAGATTAAAAGCACAACAAGCTCTCCCTTAGTAAGTGAATCTGCTCGCTGCTCATCAGTGAGTACGTGTTTGACAACTATTTCTCCCTTTTCAACACATTCCCTTATAAAGTTATATCGTATGTCTATTTGTTTGCTTCTACCATGAAATATGAGATTTTTCGCCAAGTGGATAGCAGAATTGTTTTCGATATAGATTGTCACAGGGCTAGTTTCTTTCCCTGTTATATGTTAAGATGTTTCTTCAAGCGAATGGCCCACACGTTGCTGCAGTAGCTGCTATAAATTGAGCTTCACATGAAGAGAGTGCAACACATTGCTGCTTCTGAGAACCCCAAGTAATTAAACCCTCATTTAAGTAAAACGTCATGCCACCTGTGCTTTTTCTATCTTCAACATTACAACCGAAATCGCTATCCGAGTAGTCGGTTAAGATGTTGTTTTAACTGTTCCTTGTATAGGTCAATCCAAAGTTAATTGTACCTTTTAAATATCTAAGGACACGCTTAGATGCATTCTCATGTAACAGAGTTGGCCTTTCCATGAACCTGCTAATTATTCCAACAGAATAAGCTAAGTCAAGTCAGATCTTGTGTGCACAAGATATCGCATGCCTCACATCTGACTTTTGTATTATGTCACATCAACTGGAAAACCTTCTCCATCTTGTGAATAACCTATTTGGGATCCATGGGGTGTTTTGTAGAGTTGTGGTCAAGCATTCCCGATTTCTCAAGGAGTTTCTTGGCATATCTAGCTTTATTTAAACGAATGTACGGTCTTGCTCCACGTCAATGCCCAGATAGTATGACAATTTACCCAAATCACTCATGTCAAACTTTTGCCTCATTTGCTCCTCAAATTCCTTGAAAATGGCCAGACTTGAACCACCAGTGATCAGTAGATCGTCAACATAGACTGCTACTATAAGCACATCATTCCCACTCACCCATGTGTAAACTACTTGATCATAGGGACATCAGACAAATCCAATGTCCCCTTTAATTTCAAGTACCACGCTCAGGGTGCCTGTTTAATAACATGTAATGGTCAAACTGCCCCCAAGCTGTTGACTCTGTTTTAGCATGGCATGAAGACATTGATCATCTTCAACTTCCCTGCAGAGGAAAATATTTTCTTGATATTCAAAGAACTTTAAATTCATATGAACAGTTAAATATTATACAATTACATGAACATGTGTAAGTATTGTTAAGGTTATATAAAAATTGAAGATCAAGAGTTTCATTAGTTAAATATTATCAAAAAGATTTACCGCAACAAGAGAGAGCATCTATAGTAGTTTGATGGAATGATATCAACTTGTCATATTTTTTTTTTTACTTTTTTGGTTCTTAGGTTCTTAACAAAGTATCCTGATTGCTCACCCATTGTATATTTTTAGAAAAAGAGAAATGCATTGAAGTCAAAGGAACCCAAGAATGAGTTTCATAGAGTGCATTGGTTGATGGAGAATGTGAAGCAAAGTCAAAATGTGCTCGCTTTATGTTATTGTATAGGCATGTAGTGAAAATTTTGAAAGAAAGTGCTCACTCGATAAAGATTCTCTCTATGAGGTGTTTGGAAATGAAAAAACTTTTTTTACTCCATGAGAATGTGGCATAAGTTTAAAATGGTTGGCCAGGCTATAATTTCAAAATGTATGACGTAAGTTTTTTGTTCCTTTTTTGTGAATCTTGTCTCATATTTTGCATGTTTTCTTAAGGACTTGTATGCAACGTCTTTATATTCTTTTTATAGGTATTTGCATACTCAGATTCTTAAGCTGAACTAAATGGATATGTATACATTTAACGATCCAAGAGCCACCTAAATTAAATGATGGTTTTGAAGCTTATGTTGTTGAAAGGATGAAAGATGGGCCTCCTTGTATACTTGGCATGCCTCATAATCGGAAGTAATTCAACTGTATATATTAGTTGTACTTGACTTTAAATTTTTAATTTTTATAAATTCCCACTTTGGTTTTCTTATAATAAGAATAGTTACCATTGAATTTTGATCATGATTTGGGAATTTGAAAATTTCATTCTTAATCCATGATCTCATTTGAGAAATTCTCCACAATTTGAATCGACACTCATAGGGTAATATTTTACTCAGTATGTATACACTACAACATAATTTTGTATTTTGTAGTTTCATACACTAAATAAAGAAAAAATTCACACGCCTATGAAATTTGTTTGGGGTATTTAGCACAATTTAATCTTTTACCTTGAAGAACTAAAAAAATTTTAAATTTTTATAATTTTAAAAAATACATACTAAGAGGCACATAGATAAATGTGATTTGTGTTAAAAACTCATGCGCCTGATTTTCATGTAATATTATCAAGAAAATTTTATATTTTAGTATCACATAATAATTATTAGTAAAAGTCAATTATTATTCCATACAAAAACAAACACGAAATTTATTATATAATCAAAATAAGAAATAAAATAATATATTTTCACGCCTAAATGTAAAAGTTATACTTTTTAAAAAATATAGAAAAGGGGTAAGGGAGTCGTTGATTTTAATTAGGAATTTAATCTTGACCGTCTAATGAAATTTAAAGTACTATATAAAACATAACATCCAGCCTCCTCTCTCGCCTCTCTTTCTCTGTGCCCCTCACTGAAAGGCTATGAAAACCTAGCCATGGACAACTAGATCAAATTCGATCTACTTTTGCCATTTCCACCCCTCCCACCTTAAAATTCCTTCATTACGCATGGACCTCATTCAAATGTTATCCAAACCATAACCATCCACAACTATTTGTCGGACTAAATCAAATTTAGTCCATTTTTTCTCGTGTAATATATATGTTATATTACATAACTTTTGGTAGAACTTTTGGGTTATGGTTCTAATTACAAGTTTTTGCAAGCGGGTGTTCCTTATGGTGAAGTGGGCGATTCTACTAAAATCTTGTTACATCATATTGACTTCAAAGTGTATGTATTTATATTTTTCTAAAGAAAGTATGTGTATATTTTTTTTAATTTTTTTTTAATATATTAACAATTATACAATCAGCACACACTACACTACCGGGACAAGAATTATACAAGCTGTTTTATATTTTAGTGGTTAGAGATCATCTATTTTTTTTCATAAAAAGAAGGTTATCCGTTGTTTATACTTACCTTCATTCTTGAGTAGATAAGACAATACATAGTATTTAGGCCATTTGAGACGGGGTTTTTAGTTTACACAATAGTATTTAGGCTGAGACCACTTTTTTATTTTATTAGTGGGTTCTAGTTAAATTTTACATGATCTCTAATTGAATGGAGATCTTGATTTATATTTAATTTTGAAATTATATTTTAATATACATAAAGATCAATATGATTCAAAACTTAGTTGATTGGGTGGTCTACTTAATTGAGAAATAACTTATAGAATATACAGGTATATTCAATTTGATTTTAAATATTTTTCCAAAATTCTTATCTCATATTTCTTATAATTGTTATGAATTTTTACCAGTAAACAATGAAGAAAATGCTCCAGAAATCTACTATTCAAGCCTCTCCTATTCTCCAGGTAATTTTCTTACAAATTTATTTTGTGTAAAAGATTCAAATCATAATTTCATTTACTATTTATTTATCTAGTAAATCTTGTTTTATCCTAAAATATAAAATATCAGTATAAATGTTATCACCTATGATCAAATAGAAGATTTATTATCCAACAAACAGTTATATATTTATAATTATATATATAAATTTATGTTAATCACAAACATACTCCCTATGTCTAAAAAAATACTTGCTTCATATTGAGACAAATTGAATCACATGATATATTTAGAAATTTAGCCCATAAATATACATGTGTTATTGTAACGTCGAACTTGTTTTCATTATTAGTCAGAAGAAGCTTCCAAGGAATCTTAATGCAATGCTCATGTTGTCGGTGAAAGGTAATATAATATAAACCTTACTGTGCCCTCTAAAAATATAGTTAGAGTAATAAATGATACATGTGGTATATTAACACTATAAACATTATGTTGTATTTCAGCATTCACTACGGAATAGGAATGTTACAGCCAATCCAGAATGGATCCAACAGCATGAAGTTGCTAAGGTTACTAACTTGCTTTATAGAACATTTAATGTTTGTTTATTTATTCGGTATGGGGTGTGACGAGTCACTAATCTTTAAGTTTCTTGACATAATTAGGACGTTCTAACTGAGAATGAGTTTGAGAAGCTACTTTTGGACCAAGTAATCTGGCCCAACTATATTGGAGTGACAGTTGACTATATCGGGGCCTAGAAAATATCAAGCAGCTGAAGGAACCTTGCACTGGTTGGTTTTCTGTTAAAAGTTTCTTTTCCTTTTACTTTTTTAGTTTTCTTTAATCAAAACTCTTAAAGAATCTAACCTATTGTCAACTTCAAAGGTGTGGAGATATATTTTCAGCTCAAGACATCCCACTGATGGTCCTTTTAAAGATGAAAATGACTGGGGGGCATGCATTGGATGGTAGGTTAAAAATGCCATCCTTACAATTTCAACTCAAGACCATTATGGATGCGGAACAATAGCTGGTCTTAATGTCATATGTATAATTAATTCCTAGAAAGGAACCCACTAATTCTCAATCTTTTTCTCAATTGAATGTATCTCATGTGCGCCTGGACAAGGATTACCCTTAGTGGAGGCCCCACATGTACTGCCAACCCAACTGTATATATCAATGTAGAGGAGGGAGAATTCATTTAATTAAGATAATATTTGTAACTTGTATGTATGGTCAGTAAGATTTAATATCTTATAAATATTTTCTTAGTAACTCTTGTAAGTACTTATTTTAGTTACGTGTAAAATGCAAAATAAAATTTTCAAGAAGCAATGAAATAGAAATGGTTATTTTGAGGTTTTGAATTTTTTGCGTATAACAATAATAATTTACTATAGAATGTTGTTTTAACCATAATATCTTTAATAATATCATTCTTTCTACAATCATAAATCATGCATCCAACATCGTCAAAATTGTACCCAACAAAGAACCCAAAACCCCCAATAAAAACTATCCATTTCATCTTTGAAGCACCCTCAGGATCAAACTTTTTATCCTAAAACAACTTGCCACAATCATCATCCAACATCCATAGACTAGGAGCTGATTCTACCGACTGATCCAAAGATCATAGCAACAGATCCTTCATAATCTAGGAGATATGACCTTATAGGGCGCACAGACTTGGGATATAGATGTACTATAAATGACAGTAACTTATTAATACGGTCCAAGTACACTAGTCCATTTTTAGCCTGAACACATGTTCCAAACCTAAATGTCTCAAAACTTTGAACTTGTATAGGGAACTCAATCCTTTTCCATGAATGGGCATATGTACTACACATGCCGACCGTGTCTAGGTACTATCATAAGAACCTTTAGTCCTTTCCAATATTATCAAATCTAAACCCTAGAGTACCACCAATGACGCTATGTGATTTAATCTATGGGGTAGGAAATACCTTATACTGCCTAGTGGACGGATTGCATAGACATGTAACATTGGCATATTCATCGGCAATAGAAACAAGACCATTACAAGAATGAGTATATTTGTTCATACCATTACAATACTGAATGTTCACGAATATAGGTTGACATAGCTTCTACATCTCCTATGCTGTCAAACCTGAAAAAAGAGGGCTGTTCGAGGGAAGTTTTGAGGTGGATTTGGATGAATTTGGAGTTTGATACGATAGAATTCCATTGTTTGCAAACTGTTGAGAAGTGATAGTACTGGGAGCCGGGAGAATATCAAGAAAAGAATTTCTTAAGGAAAATCAGTTGTGGCTGCCATCAGCTCGGTTGCAAAAATGGTAGTGCTAGTTTTGTCTAAAAACCTGGACCCTCTACGTATTATTTGGGCCTGGACTACTTAGGTCCATGGTGGCCGCAACAATAAGTAGCGGTCAAACTTACTGATTAGGCTTAAGAAAATATAATCTATATTTCATTTTTTTTATTTTACATTATACTTTTGATTTTAACAACCAACTCAATTTTAATTTAAAATTAACCAAAACTTAAACGTCATAATCTAAAAGTTACAATTTATTATATTAAAAATTGATATACTATTAATGAGTTTTGGTAAATAATCGGTAGCTATTTCCTTCACATTTGATATCATATAGACCCGTTTTAGTAATTAATTTAATTTTAAAGTATTTTATTAAATGAAGACTAATACAGTAATATATGTCCAGCAAAACATCAAATTACAAACTAAAAATTTAATTTAGTATTGTAAATGTTGAATATAGCCAAGCTATCCACCGTTGAACCAGTATAAGTTTAAATATGATTAAACCATAGAGAATAAGTTTGTACGACAAGTGTTAACTTTTATTGATAGCAACTGATTACACATATATGGATGCAAAAGGAAATATGTATAAAGTAGGTTAAGAGGTTAAGAAATATGTATAAAGTAGTAGAAAAGAGAAAGAAAAGTGGGTGAAGTGGTGGATACCACTGATTTTTAATGTATAAAAGGGAAATAGTGAAGTAAAAAGTAGTGTGAAAAGGAAAGAAAAGTGAGAAAGTGGTGGGACCCATTAACTATTTTGGGTAAGTTTTGAAATGTAAAGAANNNNGAATGGGACATCCAAAAAGGAAACTGTAAAGAAATGGTTGGGACAGAGGGAGTAGTAGCTAAAAACTAGGGAACGTGACAACTAACTTCCTCCCACAACTCTTATTCAAACGTTAATAATAACAGACTCCTAAAAGTTCTCCACGTCTTGATTTACTGCTTCGACACCAGACTCCAGCTCTAGTGGACTTGCAGATGGACCCAAACAAAACAAATGAATAAGACCAATAACTTAAAACTCACATTTTAGATTAAAAGCCCAACAAGCTCTCCCTAAATCTAAATTTTTCTTGACTCCTGAATCAAGACGAGTCACTACTGCAAAGGCTTCTTCGAAATCTACTCCTTCTTTTTGAACATATCCTTTAGCAATAATTCTGAATTTGTACTTGATAATTTGCCCCTGGCATCCCGTTTGATTTTATAAATCCACTTTAGTTTGATTGGCTTTCGTCCCAAGTTATTTGGTTAATTCTGAGATGCCAATTTTCTCCATTGCCTCTATTTCTTGCTTCATAGCTTTTCTCCTCTTTCCCTCCTTTGCTGCTTGAGAAAAAATAATGGGCTCGTCAATTCCTATTACGAGCAACTCTTCTTCTGTGAGCTCAATAGGTTTTGTATCATTGTAGATTTCTCTTAGAGGTCTGTACTGTCTCGGTTGGCTGTTTGTCTCACTGCTCATTTCAGTTTGCATTTCTAAATCTGTACTAGAGCTAACACTGTCTGTGCTACACTGAGAACTGTCACTGTTCTCATTGTTGATTGCTTAACCCTTAGATCCCACACCAGTGTTGAGGACCAGAAACCTATTTAACTAAGTTGCGTGTGACACATTCTCTTGGCTCCAGTCCCATGACTTATTCTCCATGAATACTACATCTCTCCTCATGTGCATTCAGGGAACCGACTGTTTCCTCGATTGTCATCGTCTCAATGTTCCCAAATTGCTCGATGGTCAAGGTTGTAGAAGAAGTGGCCCCTCTTGCTCATGATACTCATGTACCTGCCATCATAAATGTTGATGATGAAGTTGCTGACCTCTCCATTCTTTGAACTGGGAGGTACTTTGAAGAGCATTTTGGCCTTCGTGAAGCAGATTTTGTAGTTGATTCTTCACTTATCCATGCCATTAAGGTTGAAATGAAGACTGAGACAAAGCATAAAATGATTTATGATTCCTTTTGCAATGATATCAACACTTACATTTTCTTCCGCCTGAGCATTGTTAGATTTGAAATTTCAATAGCATTTGATTTAACCTCTCTCTAAGCATTGTTAGACTTATAATTTCACCTATATTTATATATAGGGATCCAAAAAAATGTGAGTTGGTAGTGGACACCATATACAACAAGGTAGCTTTTGGTATAGTTTTTTCTTATGGAGATATGAGTAATTCCATAAATGGAGTCCCTCTAGAATCCCAAATATATATTTTTGTGTCTCAGTGGACAGGATCATCGAGAAAGATGCCAAAGTTCCCATGTCAATAGTTGGTGAAATAGAAACTATCCCCCAAGCTGTGGGCTATGTTTTAGCATGGTATGAAGACATTGATCATCTTCACCTCCCCTGGCAAGGAATATATTTTCTTAATATTCAAAGAACTTTAAATTCATATGAAGAGCTAAATATTATACGGTTACATGAACATGTGTAAGTATTGTAAAGGTTATATAAAAATTGAAGATCAAGAGCTTCATTAATTAAATATTATCAAAAAGATTTACCAGAACTAAAGAGAGAGCATCTATAGTAGTCTGATGGAATGATATCAACTAGTCTGTTTTTTTACTTTTTTGGTTCTTAACAAAGTATCCTCATTGTTCACCCGTTGTATATCTCTAGAAAAAAAAATGTAGTGAAGTCAAAGGAATCGAAGAATGAGTTTCATAGAGTGCATTGGTTGATGGAGAATATGAATCCAAGTAAAAATGTGCCCCCTCCCTTTATGTTAGTGTATAGGCATGTACTGGAAATTTTCAAAGAAAGTGCTGACTCGATACAGATTCTCTCTCATGATGAGGTGTTTGGAAATGAAAAAAACTTTTTTTACTCATGAGAATGTGGCATAAGTTTAAAATGGTTGGCCATGCTATAATTTTAATATATATGAGGTAAGTTTTTCGCACTACAAGAAAAAGGTTGATAGACATCGGTTTTTGGCCGATGTCTATCTTTTTTTCGACCGATGTCTTTGTCGGTGATGTCTATTCTAGACATCGGCCAAAAACCAATGTTTGTACTTATATACACATCGATTATAATTAAAATTAGGATGTCTTTGCTATAATTTTTTATAAAATATGTTAGATATAATTAATTTTATGAACAAATCACTTGCATTATATTCTAGAAAACATGTAACACAATAAGTGATTTTTCACATACACATCGTTTCCTTAATTGGAAGTGATGTATAACATGATGTATGACATCGAATAATTTCTCATAACTGATGTCTTTTTAGCTCTTAGACATCAATGTTCGAGCAAATAAAGTGATGTTTATCGTCCTCTTAGACATCATCGTGTACTGATGTCTAACAAACTTAAAAACATCAGTTTTTATAAAATAAAAAAAAAACTGATTTATATTCTTCTCTTAGATATGGTATTTGTTAAAAAATTTGATGTATTTATTGCCATTAGACATTAGTTTCTGAGCCTATATTAAATAAACGGTCGTTTTTCCAAGTATAAAAAATAATTAAAAACTGGATTATTCACAATATATATCCGACCATTATATTACACCATTAACAAAATACATCCAACCAGCAAAACTAACTACACATCCATCATCATCAATTCGAAAAACTAATTACACATCCACCAACATTTAATCCTCAAAACACACTAAATAACTACAATGCCTAAATCATAATAACAGACATCCAACTAAAAAAATTCAAGAGTTTGAGCTTTTAACTAGAATCTTTGATTGTTCTTGCTAACATAATATACTAGCCAACGTTAACCGAATACAAATGATAAACCATACCACATTAAAATATGTCATTTCAGAAATCATATATGAACATAACTCTTCTTTCCTTCAGCTATATTGATATGTGCTAGCCTTTCTCTTGCATTTATAAAAGACAAAGTTAAATAAAAGAAGCATCAATGTCAAGAAATCTTCATTACATTGTAGTAATGGGTAGAACCTCATCTAAGATTAGAATTTTTTAACCGTATGACAAGTTAAAAAGGGAAACTAGAAACACCATTACCTTTAGATTCCGTAACTAGAGCTATCTTTTTGTGCCAACCTGCATCTCCATACTCTTTCCCACTGGTGGAGGACTAATATCCCCTAAAAAAAAGGGAAAATAATGAGCTTCCTGACAAGTGGCATTGTTCCTTCTCAGAAAGTAATGTAACAGTCCACAAATTAGTAACTAAAATATTTACTTATCTCATACTGGATGCATTTCACTCAGCATCATTTATAGCACTCTGCCCTAAAATAAGTTGTTGGTTATAGTTTAAACTTAGCGATAAATAGTTGGTATCTCACTAATAAATTAAAGACACTCTTTGACTTGTCACTTCTCTTAGAATCCACATATATGAAGCATAAGTTAGTTCTCCTTTATGTTTTTTATGTTTTTATTATTCAATTGTGATATTTATTGTACTACTATTCCAAAACAATTTAGAAACGTTATATAGTACTGCTACTTTACATCAGTTTTTGCAGAACATGTGGTAATTCTTCTTCTTAAAAATAAAGACAAAAGTTTTCAAGTTCGAACTAGCCCTGGACTTTAAATAATATTTATCATAACACTTAAAGTAAATATGTAGTTCAATGTAATGTAACGTTTAACAATGTTCATGAAATTAATACAGTTATATAATTTTCTTTTACTGTGCAGTCATTATGACAAATATAGATGGTAGGATATATACTAATAACAAAAACTCTGCACTTTGTGTGGATAAATAGAGAAAATACCTTGGCCATTAGAAGAGCCTAGGACTTTATTTGGAAACTAAAATTAAGATAGGACTTACTGGAATGTCAAAACCTTGGTGCTCATTTTGCAACTCAGACATAATTTCCATTTTTCCAGTGCATGCTTTGCCAATATCAATATCAACATCACTCTTGTTCGAGCACTACGAACCTTTGCTAGATAAGCTCTCAACATAAGGTGTACTGCCTCTTGCAGCATTAGGGAAGAACAAAGAGTAAGCAGCAATACCTAAATCTACTACAGCAATATGTAGTTATCATAGACATGTAGTTATATATTCACCCTGTTAGGTCTCAAATATACTGTATGAGAGAATAAATACAGTATAAAACAATCAAATCATTAATAATCAAGTAAAATGACGAACAGTTTTTGTATAAATGAACAAAAACTGTAACAATAATATTAAGTACTCTCTCAAAGAATGTTCAAGTATTCTTGAGAGCTGCTAGGTTACACGAATGATTAAAA
>PHNY01049239.1:14317-26773 GCA_003724115.2 Anethum foeniculum
ATGGTATGGATTATTGTTGAGTTTCCAATTTATATTATAATTGTTTTGAGTAATCCAACTATACGGATGTGAAAATTATCTAAAATAAAGAGTGTATAGAAAAAATTAAATAATATAAATATTTAAATCTTAATTACATTTACAAAATCGAATTAAGGGGTTGAGATCCTAACCCTAGAATGTTCCTCTTATTCAGAATAAAAACGATCCAACCGTACGGATGTTAAAATGGTTAAAAGAAAATGTTATATGCAAAATTTCTAACCCTTAGACCATGATTATTTTAACAAATAAGGTATAATTAAACTTAATGCTAAATTTCACCGGACACTCTTTTTGGTGGTGTTTATGGTAAAATCAACCAAAATGATGATTCCATTTTTATAAAATTTCGACTTATTAAAATAAATTGTAATATATCTAACATTTTGTAAGAAAATGATTAATTAGGTATAATATTAATTATAGAAATTATAGGGAATATTAATTTTCATAAATTTTGTAATAAATTATTTATCTCTAAAAAATTGCAACGTTTTAATTATAAAATTTCAGTAATAACTTTATTTTAAGAAAGTTTTGTAAATGAAAGGTTTGATAATAAAAAAGATTTAATAATATAAAATGTTGATATTACAGATAATCAAAATAAAATGAATCCAGCACACAAAATAAACACAAGTGTACGTACAGAGACTTGAAATCTGAAAGTAGGTGGCCGAGTAAAAATTAAAATGTCTCTTAAATCCCAATTCAAAATCCCAACCCTTGATTTCATATCTTAATACTTATTAAATCTCTCTCCTTCACTCTCTCAAACACTAACATCGCTCCAGCAGCCACTCTCTTCTCTTTCATCTGCGTCTTTTCATCGCTATACTCTTCGTCGCCAATCTCATCCTCTCCCTCAGATCTTGCTACAATCGCCGCACCACAATACCGGTCGTCAAAGCCCCAATTCCGATCACCGGAGGTCTTCTCCGCTTCCTCAAAGGTCCGATTGTGTTATTGCACGAGGAGTATCTAATTGTATTACTTCCCGAGGAGTTTTAGATTTTATCTTCCAGTCTCATACTAAATATGTTTGTTTGAATTATTAATGGTAATAGGTTGTACATGATTGTAGTTTTAATTTGTGATATTAAACATTTGATTTAGTTGATAATTGGGCCAATTTGTATTATTGGCGGGAAAATGCTAAGTTCAGTTTATTTTGATCCGGATCAATGCATTGTTGATGATATGATATTGTTATTGTCAGTTCGGATTTTAAAAGTAGTCTAGAAGCGAATTGGAATTTGCTGATTTGAGCTTGTTATGGTTCGCCGGAAACTGGGAAGGTAATCGGATTACGGGAAGCTCACTGGAAATTTTCCAGTTTTCGGCGAGATTTTTTTAAAATCTGATGTACATTAATTTGACCGAATGCCATTGAATTTAGAATCGTATTTTTCAACCATATAATGTCAAATTTACTTTGTGGGCGGGTCTTTTAAATTTTCTAGGAAGATTTAGAGGGGTGTATTCAATTAATTATTTTGGTGGGATTTTCAAATTTTTGGTGAAAAATCAAATTCGACTGCCTTTGGTTGAATTTGGGCGTTCGAATTTAAGCGGTTGTATTTAACCGGTCGAATTTAACCTGTCGAATTTAGTTTAAAAACAACCGACTTACTAAATATTACTCCTGTATATACAACCGGTCCCAAAACCGGTCGCATTTAGCTAAGTATGACCAGAAATGGTTGTGTTAAGCTAAATGCGACCAGTTTTTGACCGGTCGTATTTAGCCTTTTTTCTTGTATTGATGTACCAAGATATTTCTGCTTCATGCTCAATCTCATACTCTTTGTAGATTATGCTATGTATGAGGGGGCATATGCTATGTACATAAATTTTTTTATATGCATCTTTCATTATCGACCTAACTACTAGTATGGAATATGATGTTTTTGTGAACACAATCAATAAGAATAAGTACTTGGCAACCACTGAATTTCCAAAGGTTGAGAACTAATACTCAAACTTAGAATTCAATCATAAATCTTATTCTCAAAGCTTCCAAGAATAGCTAAAATATCAAATTGATTATCAATATTGTCTATCTCAAAAGATTACAAGATACGAGTATTTATACGCTAGATAAATAATTTATACTTATAAGAATCTAAAATGAATTCATGAACTACTTTTTTAACTAATATTTGAACCCAAGTAGGAAACTGGTCAAAGCCCTGGTTGAGTTTGAAATGAAAAATTCTAAGTTCTTGAAATAAGAGAAATCTTTTCAAGTGAAGGTAAAACTCTTACCAGCCAAATATCTACTTTATGCATAAGCCGATAAATAGTTTGACTTATTATGAATAAACTAAACAACTTGACTTGTTAAAGAAAAATCCTAGATGAGTATTGTTGAATGCAAGACTACATGGATATATGGAAACAATCGACAATTCTTTAAAAATGAGTGTAGTGCAGAAAACAAACTGTGAAACCATACTACTAAGTGAAGGCCACATAGTCAAATTTTTTCAAATTATAAATTTAATATTTTTGACTTTAATAATACTAACCATTACTTTTATCCAACAAACAAAACTTGCTCCACTTAGATTTTTCTATTATATAAACATAAACACCCCTCGAGTAAACACCCCTCAAGTCTAGTGCTCAACACAACTCAAGAAATGTGATATCATTTAGAATGTTTTTTTACATGTTTATCTTCATCACGTACAATATCCAATTCAACTCCATCTTTTTTCGACTACTTTGTCTTGTGTATACTCCATTGGACCAAAAAAATTATTCTGTTGCCCTTTGACTTCAACTGATTCTAGGAGTTTTTAAATTTTTTTAAGTTATGAGATTCCTCTTTAAAGTTTAAATGTATATGGATGCAAGTTTTTAAGCTTTATGTTTCAAACTTTATAAAAATTTTAGTCATCATAATCTTTATAGTCAAAAAGCTTTTCCATCTGTCTCAACAATTCTAATATATTTTGTATTTAGTATGCCATCAGGAACTACAAAGGTTTATCCATTCATTTCTTTTTTTGCTAAATGAGGTTTATCCGTTTTGATTTTTTAAAGATTTGAAAATATTTTCTAAAAAGATTTACGGGTTAAAACCTATACTAGTTAAGGACGTTTATTTCTTTTTAGTGTTCTCAGGAAGAGACTGAAGTCACCAAAACTAAATACAAAAACAATCAAATACAGTAGAATTTGGTAAACTCAAAAGTCACCAAAACGATAGCGCTTGTAGTTTCTCAAATTTTGAATCTTGGGTGTCAAATTTTATTTCAAAATAATACAATAACCATATGACATAATAAACATAAAATTAGTCACACCTTGCAAATAATACCAAACTTAATTGAGTGCTTACAAAAAATTATAAAGGCTCTTATTTTTACAGCTCCATGGAGTAGAAAGTTACTCACTAAAAAAGGGTTTTATAGGTTATTAGGTCATAATATAAAGAGCTGCAAATTTTTTAACATATTTGCAAAAGTTATTTTATGATGTTAATTCACACCCACGAAAAAAGGGTTTTATAGGTCATTATAGGTCATAATATAAAGTGCTGCAACATTTTTAACATATTTGCAAAAGTTATTTTATAATATCAATTCACACAAATATGTAAATTGATGCGCCCATCTATATATTCTTAGTGGACATAGTATATATGATCTTAGTGCACATAATTGCCATTGAAAAATATTAAGATGTAACAAGCTATAATTAAATAAAAAGACACGAATACAAACAATGCATACACATCTAGTATTATTTCGGGTTGGATAACCCAATTCATTGGCTTAACAGGATGAACATGGTGGAAAACTTTTAAGTACATAAAGTTTGTAAGATTATTTAAGCTTCTACCATGATTGACCCCATTAAGACTATGAAAGGGGCTAGTAATCCCTAAATTAGCTATGAGTAATGGAACTTTTGGTTTGGTAGGGATTGTGGAAGGAGACTGTGGTGGAATGAGGCCTAGGAAACAATCCATGTTATAAAGGCACAACCAGGGGGAGGTAACAAGAAAATATGCCACACATTGTTTGGAATGTTATTGAAGCGTTATAGAAACTCCTAGAATGTGCAGTGATAGCTAGGAGGTTATATATAAAACCTTGTAGAATGTTTAGTGATAGCACCAAATTTATATATAATCAATAAAAATGTATCAGTGTTTCAAGTGGGTTTTATTTATTGACATTTTTTATTTTAAAAGTAAATATGTAGAAGTCAATTTGTTTTACACAAGTTACACCTTTTGAGAAAAGGAGAATCCAAAATTCCTAAAATGAAGACGAGGGGCACAATTTACCTCTCTAATCCATCTTAGAATTAAATGACATTATATATTTTAGTGATAATAATCTAAACTTAAAAATCTATAAATAATAAGGGAACTTTGATGGTGAAAAAATTAATTTTTAGCTCATTCTGTAATCTTTTCTTTAATCTTTAATTATGCACGTTCTTAATTTTACACCTCCATCAAGTAGAAATTTGCTAAGTAAAATTTTTTATGGAATAAAATTTGTATTTTCGAATTAGGGTTAAAGAGCTTCGAGCTTTTATGACTGGTCTCGTGTTTCATAACGCAATACTGCCTTCATGACTCAATACTGCCTTCACAAGATGCCTACGTACCTTGCGCTATGCTAAGGATCATGTCAAAAAATGTAGTACTGGGGATTCTTCTGTCGATCGTCTTGATCTCTTCTCCTATCTTCATAATCCCTTCTTCCATTATTTCGTTCACCATCTTTGGTATACCTCCCGAGCTTTCCCCTTCGGATCAAGAACTCAATTTCATCCTTAAGTTGTCTCTAATCATCAATATCATGTCCCACATCCTTATGGAATCGATAATACTTCCCTTTATCAAGTTTTGCGGGATCAGCTCTTAGTGGCTTCGACCATCTTACCTCTTTATGTTATTCTATAACCATCAGGATTTGACTCTTAGGGGTATTCAACCTTGTGTACTTCGTAAATCTCTGCCCTGGAGTGTTCTTTTTAGGTGGGGATTCAGAGTCATTCGTGGTTTGAGGATATATGTCCTTTCCATCAAACTCTTGGTTTCCCTTCCTTTTCTTGTTATTTTTATCTCCTTCTGGATGACTAGGCTGCTTCTTCATGGCCTCCTCAGCCTTTATATATTTTCCAGCCCTTTCTTGCAGTTGTAGCATACTTTCAGGGGCTCGTTTTGCTAACGACATCTTAAAGTGCTCGTTTCTTGTTCCTTGTTGTAGGGCTATCATAGCTACCTTATCATCAAGGTNATGAACCGGTTCAGGTATTCCCTCAGGGGTTCTCTTACTCCTTGCTCAATGCTCATCAGCGAGGCAGAGCTTTTTTCATGTACTCGCCCGCTAATGAATTATTTTATGAACACTTGGCTAAGGTCCCTAAAACTCCCAATGGAATTAGGAGGCAAGCGACTGTACCACCTTTGAGCCGTGCCGCCCAGAGTTTGGGGAAACGCCCTACACTTAATAGCATCATTGACAAGTTACAACAACAGAGCATTGGAAAACGTCCTCACATGATTTGCTGGGTCTCCGGTTCCAATATAAGCCTTAATGGTGGGCATCTTAAACTTCCTTGAGACGCGAGCATTCATAATCTCCTCTGTGAACGGAGGTGTTGGATCATACGGATCTCCCAAAGGCAGAAGGTCATTGGGGTCTGCCCTCAAATTCTCCACCCTTCTCCTTCCTGGAGGATCATCCAGATCTATTATTGGGGGTACATCCCTTCCGTGGCCTGAACTTTCGGTCCTTCCTGTGCTCCTCGACTTTCCTTTTTCCAAATCACGCTTGAGTTTCTGAATCTCCGCTTCATGAGCTCGAATCCTTTCTGCTATTTCCTGAGGAATCGTCCTTTGTTGTCCCTGGGACTAAGTATACGTCCTTCCTTGAACTTCGGATCTTGGACGCCTTCTTCTTGGAGCCATGTCTTCTTCAGATGATGGATCAGTTCCATCTTCGGTGTACGGACCTGAGTATTCTCGTCTTTCAAGGATTTGGCATAGACCTTGAATATAAGGAGCAGACTGCCCTATTCCTTATTGCATGAGTCTGCTTCCCCCTACATCAGGGTACAGGGGCATACCATAAGTAGTGTTGATGCCTGCCCGTGATGAATGAACAGTGGTGGAGGTCTCAAATCCAAGAGGCTGAGTACCCAATGGAGCAGTCACCATTTGTAGTAGGGGATTTGTCCCTTGTGGATTTTGAGATTGGGGATTCGTCCCATGAACTTGAGTGACCGGGTTCTCTGTAACAACAGGTATTTCAGAATGAGTTATCGGGGGGACCTAGGTGGAGGAAGTGTCCACGTTGGATCGAGTGTCAGTACCGCTTCGTGTTCTCGTCATGGTTAATGTTGCGTTCCCACAGACGGCGCCAAATGTTATGGAACAAAATTAGTATTTTCGAATTAGGGTTAAAGAGCTTCGAGCTTTTATGACTGGTCTCGTGTTTCATGACTTAATACTGCATTCACAAGATGCCTACGTACCTTGCGCTATGCTAAGGATAAAGTTAAAAAACGTAATTCTGAGTTGAGGGGTCAGGCCCGTTTTATAGGTGATGGATCCATGAGTTGGATTAGTCTTTGGAGACTTGGTGAGCAAGTCGTTATATTTGATTAGACTTGGGAGTTTTATAACATGAGGAAACAGTCTCCTTACCAAGTGTTGTTCCTTGATGGCTATCTTCTAGGAATCATAGCTTTGATAGAATATCTTTGACAAGCTGTTAAGTCAGTTGACATATTGACTACAAATTTTGGTTAATAATATAACCCATTGGGCTTGCATACCTTAACCGGGCATATGAACTAGAATAATTAACAGGATTACAGATCCAGTTGATCCTATAGTGTGGACAACATCAACTATATTATATATTGCCTTTCCGTTTACAGCCTTAGGTACGTTGAATTGGCCCACTAGGCCCAATTCGTGTGATTTTGGGCTTCGAGCCATTATTATTTATCAGACATAATTAATGTATGATTAATTATGTCCCTAGGGTTATAATTTTTCCCTATCATTTGCCCCCCAACTTCTGGGAAATTTTTATAAAGATTTCGTAGAAGTTAAGTTCGGTGCCCTTCTTTAGGTATCGTTTTAATCGTAAGGTGTGGAGCGACCTACAAACTTACATTAATTTTGCCTTACTCGAGGTATTATACTTGTTATGTAAATTTTGGCAATTTTCCCATATTTTAAGGGAATTTTACTGTACTCACAGGTACTTTTCTCAATTTTAGAGATTTTTCTACATTTTTCAGAAATTTTCCTGATTTTTTCCCTATTTTTCGGGAATTTTTCTAAATTTTCCCTATTTTTCGGGAATTTTTCTGAATTTTTCCCTATTTTTCGGGAATTTTTCTGAATTTTTGGTCAAAATCGACCAGGATCCCCTTTTCTCGTTTGAACAGAACTTTTGTTCATTCTGCAGCCCTGGTCGAAAGGAATTCGACCAGGATACCAGGAATTTTTGGACGAGGATTCTTGTCAAAAATAAGCCTATTTCGTTGTCCTGGTTGTGTGAAATTCGACCAGGATGCCAGGACTACTTCGACGAGGATTCTCGCCGATTATTTGTCCATTTTGTCGTCCTGGTCGTATGACCAGGATACCTGGACTTTTTCGACGAGGATTCTCGTCAAATTTTTGTCCATTTTCCGTCCAGGATACCCGAGCACGACTCGCCATAACATCGCCCATACACACACTGCTAGCATTATAGAAGGTTTAACGTCTTAACCCATAGCCCTAAACCCATGATGAGTCATGCACATAGCCCTTTGCGATGAGTCGTGCTTTGTGTTTTTTAAGTTCACCATTTTGATATGTTTTTAACTTAAAGACCCACTTCAAATCAATGGTCTTGTGTCCCTTTAGTAAAGTCGTGAGCTCCCAGGTGTGAATTTTCAATTGAGTCTATTTCTTTGTCCATTGTTTCCTTCCACATGGCCTCCTTTACTGCTTGCTCAAAGCACACTGGTTTGTCAATACCCATCTGGAGCAATTCTTGTTCTGCCAATTCTATCTCAGTAGAATTCTCGTAAATGTCATCAAGACGTCTGAAATGACGTAGTTGCGTACCGTCATCATAAGAGTCCCGTGGAATGATAATGCCTTCGACATTGCCTTAAGAGCTGCTCTGAATTAAAGTCTGTGGTGTGTACAATGATCCAATCGGGTCCTCTTGAGAAAATTCAGGCTCACACGAGTTGTCAAAACGATCTGGTTCATGTGATTCCAAGATAAATTGATCTGCTCCAGGTGTGTTTATATTGCTTGGGGTCTATCATGGCCATGCTTTGTCTTCATTGAAAACTACATCTCTACTAATGTGAATGCTGCAAGTAAGTGGATCAAACAATCTATAGGCTTTAGTGAATCTAAGTGAATCTCTGGACTCTGTGTACGTAACGACTAATATTAGCAGCAGAACCATAAGGCAGTTTCACATTCTTTAATAGCTTGCAAAAGACATCTTTCTCCTTATCTGTCATGTCAAAGATGGCTGCCATAATTTCATAATTCTCTCCATCTGCACTTTTAATAAGGTGTAGGGACTTCCTTATACACATTTCTTGTAAATCGAAACGAGCACCCAAGTGGTCTTTCAACATGCCACCAATATTAAGTAAAGTACCTAATATATTGTCGTATAAGTTTTATTCTATGTGCATAGTGTCAAGATTGCGTCGAAGTGGAATATGCTCCAATACGACAAATTAAAAAAAAATTTGACCTCTTTTTAAAGGGGGAGCCAATTTTACGCTTTCTCTTTCTTGTGCCCTTTACTTGCTCACCAAACTGATTTTCAAACCCAAGCAACAGTTGTTCCATATCCGTTCCCGTTAATGGTTCCGGAGTTTACCTCATTTTAATCTGTCCATTTAATCTTTTCATGTCAAACCTCCATATGTGAGAAGGATCGAGATATTTTCTTCATGTAGCACATTTTTCTGCAATGTTTCAAATATTCGGAACAAGTCTCGTAGTGACATATTGGAACGCTAGTCTACCCTTTGTCCTCCAACCGGACAACATAGTGTATCCTGGAATGTCAGTAATGGTCGAAAGCACCGTTGCCCGTAAATAAAAGTTATGATCAGTCAAGGCATCATATGTTTGGATGCCAATATCCCATAATTCTTTCAATTCGGCAATTATAGGCTGCATATAGACATCGATACTACCTCCAGTATATTCTGGTCCTGATATTAATGTTGAAAGAATCAAATTTTCCTGTTTCATGCAGAGCCAAGGAGGGAGGTTGTAGTTTACTAGTAGAATCGGCCATGTACTATTACTTAAATTCATAGAACTAAACGGATTAAATCCATCGGCAGCTACACCTAGTGTAATATTTCAAATTTCCGAAGAAAAATCAGGCCCTACACTTGGGGCCCACACATGGGGCCCACTTAATAATTAAATAAATAAATATTTATTTATTTATTTATCAATTAATTATTTAATCAATTAAACTGGGCCCACAAGTGAGGGCCCACACGTGGATTCCACTTGAGGAGCCCGAATGTGGGGCCCACTAAATAAACAAATAATTATTTAAATAAATAAATAAATAAATAATTATTAATTACTTAAATAAGGGAAGTGGGCCCACTCGTGGATTCCACTTGAGGAGCCCACATGTGAGGCCCATATTTGGGGCCCACACGTGAGGACCACTTAATAAATAAATTATTATTGATTATATTAATAATTAAAGTGGGCCCACACGTGGCGCCACCTTAATAAATAAATAAATTATTGAATAATATTTAATTAATTAATTAAAGTGGGGCCCTCTAGGGGGTATACTTCATAATTAATTATTCAATAATTAATTAATTAAATAGAAAATAGCAAATGTGACACTGCATCAGCAATTGTAACACTTTTGTGGGCCCCACCTCCGTGGCCTGTCAAAATTAAAATAATAATATTAAAAGTAAATAAACTATTGTAACACTTGGATGTGGTGTTACATGATTACAACACTGTCACGTCTATTGTCACACTGAATTCCGACTATTGTAATACTAATCGACTAATGTTACATTATGTCTAAATCTCCCTAGCTATTGTAACAGATGCTTTGAAAAAACATTTCAATAGCCCATGTATGGCGTAGTAATTGGACCAAAACAATTATTTGTTTGCCCTTTGGTTTCAGCAAATCTACGATTCCAGGAGTTTTTTAAGTTATGAGCTTACTCTTAAAAGTTTAAATCTATATGAATGAAAGTTTATAAGCTTTATGTTTCTAATTTTATAAGACTTTTAATCATCAAAATCTTTCTAGTCAAAAAGTTTTTCCATCTGTCTCAATAATTCTAATATTTTTGTATTTAGTATGTGATCATGAACTACAAAGGTTTATCCTTTTCTTCTTTTTCTTTTTTGCTAAATGAGGTTTATCCTTTTTTATTTCTTGAAGATATCGATATGTTTTCTAAAAAAATTTAGGGGTTAAATATTTGTTGGTAAAGGAAGTTTATTTCTTATTAGCGTGCTCAACCACAAGAAGAGACTAAAGTGGCCAAAATGACAGTGTTTATTTGTGACGCTCCCAAATCCACCCTTTTGTGAATTCGAGTCATCACGGTATCATGCTTCCCACACTTGTATTAAAATTATAAACTATAATCATATAACCTTCACTGTGGACGTCACTCCACAGACCTCAGGATCGAGTCATCATACACACTTGTTTTGTACATACAAATTTAAGTGCTTAATACAAGTCTGGTAGTTCAACTACTGGATACATAACCATCCTAAAACATTACTACTGATAAGTACTGATAATATAGCTAAACACTGCCATTTCAAACTTGTTCTTTTCCCTTCCGATGCCTAGATGGCTGACTCGTATCATCCTTTTCTCTCTTCACTGCTTGGTAATATAAGGATAGCAAGAGTGAGCAACTAAGTGCTCAGAAAGTATAGTTTACGAAAATTCTCAAAATAAAAAAAGGGTACCAAGAACAATAAATTATTCACATCAATATAATTGATCAGAATTAAACAAACAGTGATCAACAACAATTCTTATCTAACGCTTCATAAAATTAGTTTTCAATATGAAACTGATCATATTCAAACCCCGATATATCAGTGATGCGATCAACTATCACAGTGTACCGTCCTCCTGCGAACCTTATGTTTACCCGAGCACGGCTCTCCATAACATCGCCCATACAAACACTGATAGCATTAAAGAAGGGTTAACGTCTTAATCCATAGCCCTAAACCCATGAAAAGTCGTACTCATAGCCCTTTGCGACGAGTCGTGCTTTGTGTTTTTTAACTTCCACATAGCCCTTTGCGACGAGTCGTGCTTTGTGTTTTTTAACTTCACAATTTTGATCTGTTTTTAAATTAAAGACCCACTTCAAAACAATGGTCTTGTGTCCCTTTAGTAAAGTCGTGAGCTCCCAGGTGTGAATTTTCAATGGAGTCTATTTCTTTGTCCATTGCTTCCTTCCGCACGGCCTCCTTTACTGCTTGCTCAAAGCACACTGGTTTGTCAATACCCATCAGGAGCAATTCTTCTTCTGCCAATTCAATTCCAGTAGAATTCTCAAAAATGTCATCAAGAAGTCTGAAATGACGTGGTTGCATACTGTCATCATAAGAGTCCCGTGAAATGATAGTGCCTTCGACATTGCCTTAAGAGCTGCTCTGAATTGAAGTCTGTGGTGTGTACGGTGACCCAATCGGGTCCTCTTGAGAAAATTCAGGCTCAGACGAGTTGTCAAAGCGATCTGGTTCATGTGATTCCAAGATAAATTGATCTGCTCCAGGTGTGTTTATATTGCTTGGGGTCTATCATGGCCATGCTTTGTCTTCGTCGAAAACTACATCTCTACTGATGTCAATGCTGCAAGTAAGTGGATCAAATAATCTATAGGCTTTAGGCTGTGCAAGTTTGCTTTTATCGTCCAATTTTGTTGTGTGAACCAGAGGGACATTCATGTAGGCTGTGCAACCAAAATTAACATTCATGTCAAGCATATAAACTAAATTAACACCGAATCCCCGATAGCGGCGCCAAAAACTTGTTAGGTCAAAAACACGCAAGCGCACGTGATCAACTTGAAGTATATAAATAAGTAGAGTTTGTTCCTATAGAGACCGATTTTAGTTGTGTTATGCACTTATGCAACAATGTATGGTTCTTATTCACAGCTATGACAAGTAACAATTTGATGGTTTGTTTATACTAAATTACTTACTAAGATCAAATTAACGAAACTAAAGATTATTAACCAAGAGAATTGAATCGAATCACTTATGAGAATAAAAACATGGAGTTCTAACTTCATTATCTACTTCCTTCAGAGTTATGCCTTTAATTGGAATATGTGATGTTGATAACTAATCAGATAACA
>PHNY01049332.1:0-13873 GCA_003724115.2 Anethum foeniculum
TCAATTGAGATAATAAAAATATAATTAGAGAGTGAGTTGAGGAGTATTGTTGGAGGAAGAGTGTAATTTTTCCTCTTAAATACTTAAGAGGCTATTTAATTATATTATTTGTAGAGAAAAATTTAGGAGCTTCTTGGAGTTGCTCTAACTTGGAGTGCCAAAAGTTGTCATCCCATAAAGTAGGGTGTCAACTTCTTTTGGGGTTCCAATGGTGAATACATTATTATATTTTTAATATATTTATATTAAAATATTTTTTTAATTATGTGAGTGAAGTTGACATCTATGATGCCACCATTGAAGTGTTTTATGAAAAAGAAGTGCCAAAATTGATGTGGATGAGAGAGAACATAAAAAATAATATTCTCTCCGTCCCACAATACAAGTCCTTTTTGAAAAAATTACGCATATTAAGAAATCATTAATTTGATAATGTTTTTCCACTTATACCCCTCATAAATGAATGAATGTAGACTCTTACTCAACTCTTATTAAATGTTATACAACTTTTAAGAAGGCTAATTTTGGAATAATGTCATTATATTTGCATTGGAAAGGAAAAGTGGACATCTATTATGAGAAAAATATTTCTTTTAAAAAAGACTAAAATTGTTGGACGGAGGGATTATCTTTGATTATGTGATAAAATTGGCATCTCTTCGAGGGTGCCAACCATTTATGATGCTCTTAGTTTGGTTTAAAACGTATATCCTTGAAGTGAAATTTTGTGTTACGGTCTTAAAGATATGAGCCAAACTTTTACGGATTAGATTTTACCAAAGAAAAGTTAAGTTGTCCTGATCGGTCTATGCCTATCAAACTGAGGACATGATTTAATAGGTTTCTAAAATCCTTGTCTTAACTAGCTTAGCTACCAGAGTGAATGACCTCTAGTGTTGTGTACAGTTAAAGCAAATAAAAAAAATACTTAAAAAAAGAAGTAATACTGTGTGTAGTTAAAATGAGATATCAGATAATTAATTTTTATGATACATGCCCGTAAGTTTGAACCATTATTCATGTTAAATTCTGAAATTTTTTAAATCCATAGCTCCTTTTTTATTTTTAGAGCAAAAAAAGGGTGAAAAGATAAAACTGTCCCGGGATGCACAATCAGCAGCGTTGAAAAAATCAATGCAAGGTAATTTGATCTCTGAAAATAAAAAAAGAGCCTGAAAAGTGAATTCTTTGTAAAAAGTAAATGAAGGATCAACTTATTTTTACTAGACTGCAAATCTGCAAATCATTGGTTAAGTTTATATAGCATCATTGGTTAAGTTTATATAGCTTCTACATAAATTCAGAAAACTGAAAATGATCAGGACTGCTTGAAATGATCGTCTAAGTTACGTTGGAATATGATAGATAAATCCCTAGAATGTTTATTCTTTTATTTGATCTGGGACTAGTAGTGCATATCGAATATATTAGGTAGCACATCTTCTAGTAATTCTGACGTTCAAGCCATTCATCATGTGAAGTATGACTGAATCACTAGGACAAATGGATTGACCTTCCACCAGCTGAACCTTATAATGAAATATTATGGAGGCTGCCACAATTTTCATCTGCACGAATGTCATGTCTTTGCCCAAGCATGACCTAGGCCCTGCGTTGAAGGCACTGAACTTATAAGATGGCTCATGTTTGATCCCTCCTTCTTCTGTAATCCATCTTTCTGGCTTGAAATCTAAGCAATCTTTACCCCATACCGACTCCATTCTCGCCATTGAGTAGAAAGACAGGACTGTTTTTGTGTTCTTGTCAAGGCGATGACCACTTGGGAGGATATCAGATTCAGTCGGAGCTTTGTGCTGGAGAGCAACTGGAGGATATAGCCGCAAGGCCTCACATATAGCTCCATGCAGATAAACCATTGACTTAAGCTCCTCCTTATCAAGAACTTTCCATTTTCCATCTCCTTTCTTGTTTAGAAGTGTTACAACTTCTTTGTGAATCTTGTATTCTTCAAAAGGGTTGGTTGCAATCAGCCAAAAGAGCCAAGTGAGCGCTGCACTAACTGTGTCTCTACCTGCAAACAATAAATTTAGTAATTTATCTCTCAAACTTTTGTCAACAATACTAGCATTTTCATCCAATTCCATAATGTAGCTTGTCACCAGATCATGGTGATCATCTTTGTTTTTGTCAACGTTTGCCATTCTTTGCAATTCATCATTCTTCAGCGTGACACAGTGCAGTATAAAATTGTCAATGACCTCAGTAGCATCACTGAGTTTCTTTTCTTTTCCAATTCGAAGCCACTTTTGTAACTTCCACACAAATTCAGGCAATATGTGTCTATATAGCACTGCTTGCTCTGCATCGCCAAATGCCTTCTCGTATGAAACATGAGGAAAATTCACACTAAGAGTATTAGGATCATGGCCTAAGACTAAAATGCATGTTGAATCAAACGTGAAACGCTGGAAAACTTGTTGTAAATCCACCTCACTTCTTTTCTCCGAGACACTGTCAAGAAGTGGAATTAGGCCACTGTCCACTTTTTTCCAGTTGGTATCCTGCACAAACATTTGAAAATTGCGATGATTAAGTAAAAACATAGCAGTCTTTCTCTGATCTTCCCATGCTTTGTCGTTAACATTGAAAATTCCTTCACCCAAAACATCAAAGATAGTGGAGTAATCATGACCCTTTGGGTAATTTGTGAAATTTTTGCTTAACATGTAGTGTGCATTAGTAGGATCACAAGTCAAGAAAAGATCCATGTTAGAAAACCAAGGGCCTTTGAAGTGGAACGTGCCATCATTATTTCTTAAAACATCTGTCACAAAATCGTGGAGGCGATTTCTATTTTGAAAAATCTCCACTGACATACCAACCACTGGCCAATCAATTGGGATCATTCTTTTAGGACCTTTCAAGCTCCATCTTCTGTAGAGAAGCGAGGCAAAGAAAATAATTACTGAAAATATCTCAGCTAAAATGAATGTATCCATAGTAGGTGTATATGAGGAAAATTTTCACTTGAAGGAAACAAATAAGCTATGATCCTAAAGCTAGCCAAGGTCTATATTTATAATGCAAGATTTCATGTTTCAAAGGAATGATTTCAGCAACTTAATGTCTGAAATCAAGAGCATGACTTAGGCACTTGTGTGTTCTGTTTCATATTTTTGTCAGAAGAGTGCAGATATTTCTGGTAGATTCAAGGAGGTTGGTTTTGGATGAACTACATAATTTAATAATTTATTAGAAAGTTTAAGGTTACCATGTTCTGTGTGTTGATTCAAAGCAGCCTAGCAATTCAGATTAGCAGCAATTCTTACGTAATTTTATATTCACAATAAATCAAGTCACTGAGAGTAATGGAAAAATAAATAATTCCCGATATTATGTAAGAACTAACACTCAGATATATTCAATTTTAAGGATCAAATTTTGCCTAACCGGACCTTTAGTGCCTCTCTACTAAGACATGCGACGTAAAGTAATTTGCGCATTTGAACTTCAATTATTAGGTCAATTTTGAAGTGAGCTCAAGTGTAGTCTATACTATCTGCAGCAGTAGCAATCCAAAACAGGGTCTCAGGGTACATTTTCCTACCCACGCAGCTCTGCAAACTCCGTTTCTCTACCAGGGGTAATATCTCTTTGCTTCATTACTTTTTGTTGAACTCCCTGCTAGTTTATTTCTGTTTATTATTAATAAAAGTTGTCTGATCACTACTACAACACTAGCACTGGTATAATTTGTGAAGACAATGAGTAAAAAAGCTGGACCCTCACGAATGTACATTGTACTCATTGTCAGCAGATTTAATAGGTGGCAATGAACACCTCACCTGTGAAATTTTACTCCATCTTCCCGTCAAATCACTTATCACATTCAAATCGGTGTTGAAAAACTGGCATTCTCTTGTATCAGATCCCTTGTTTGGCCTTACCCACACTCTTCAAAACCCCTGCTTTCGCTTCCCCTTTAGACTCTTCTTTTACAACTCTCTCAAAAAATTGTACAGTTCAGTCGGTATCTCTCTGTAAATTTGAGGGTAAGAATAAGATTCCATTTTTGTTGGTTCCTGTTGTTGTACTCCCGAAATTATTTATGCTACAATTTGGCTGCGAATCAACCAAAGTTAGTCCCTGTACTTGAATTGGAAGCTAATCAACGGATTGTTATGTAGTTTGGATTTTGTTCCCTTGGCGTCGTCCTACTAGAAAATTGTTTGTCTAATAGAGTTGGGAATTTGGGAGTTATCAGTTTTCCTTTTTAGTTCTAAAAATGGTCATGAAAAAATACGAATGTTGTAGCTGCTAGATTTCTGCTGGAGTATGCTCGTGGAGTTTATTGTTGCGGTACAATTGTTTGGATTTCGTGTCATGGTTCCAGCTTAGTGTGTTTTTGTTTTTATGTTGAAGCTGAGAACTTGATCAAAATCTCCATGCCTACAAGGCCTCATGTTTTTTTTGCCAAGTAAATATGTACAAGGCCTCATGTTAAACTGTATGTTTTGTATGTGTACATGTGTGTGTATTTACAGAATGAAGGAATAAGATGAAACTAAGCAATGGGGGAAAATTATGTACTGTATATTGATCAACTAAGTGAATGAATATGTGCAAGAGTGTTTATAAATACAAGTGAAGAAAGAAAAGGCGGGAAAGTTAGTTACACACCTAACTAAGACTAACAAGCTGTAATGGTAAAAACTATTTAGTAGTAGAAAACTAACGAAAAGCCCGAATATGCATTCTCAATACAGTATTCATCTCCCATTCGAGGATACTGTTATTATGCAATTTCGATATGCTTCCGAGTATCAATTCATTGCAACCCCTATATCCATTGGAGCATAAACATTTCATCATTATTTTCTGGTTATAAGCTTAATGTACTTCCGTAAAACAGTCAGATTTACCATTTGTGTTGACGTAGTTTTGGGGACTTGGGTATATGAAATTCGAGTGAATGAAATGAAACTTGTGTTAGTATTTGGTTGGTGTGAATAAATTAGGATGGAATGGAGTGAAATATGTATTTAATTTATGAGTGTGTTAATGATTTTCATGTTTTCTTCTATTCATTCATGCTTAATTTAGTAAAGTTGCAAAATAGATCACAAGTTTTCAACGCAAGCAATTTGTATTATGTTATTAAGCCGGAGTACAAACCCAAGCATCTGATTGATATCAACGTAGAGATGAGAATGAAAAACGCATCATATGAAATTATGAAAGCCTGAGTTGCATTTTGACGTGGTAAAGAATTAGGATTCTCCTGGAATATCTAAAGCACATTACAATCGAAAATGTAGTTTTATCGGACGAGCTATACTTATTTGAATTGTTCAGTGAACCAATCATCACAATTTTATTAAATGCTGGACATCCTCAATCAAGTAGTTGATTTTGCAACCTTCACCTTCAAGCCATGTTTCATCTGCAACACCACTGACTTCCTAGGATAAACTGGAGGATGCCCTTCTACCATCTCAATCCGATACCGATATAAAATGGAGGCTGCTATTATTTTGGTCTGCACAAATGACATTTCCTTGCCTAAACAAGTCCTTGGTCCCGAATTGAACGCAACAAACTTGTACGATGGCACATGCTTTATTTTTCCTTGCTCGGAAATCCATC
Source organism: Anethum foeniculum (assembly GCA_003724115.2). NCBI lineage: Eukaryota > Viridiplantae > Streptophyta > Magnoliopsida > Apiales > Apiaceae > Anethum > Anethum foeniculum. The sequence continues at coordinate 5,608 of PHNY01049332.1, forward strand.
TCTCGGGCTTAAACTCCAAGCAATCTTCACCCCAGATGCTCTCCATTCTCCCTACCGAGTAAAATGATATTAGTATCCTTGTGTTTTTCCCAATAGAATGGCCACTTGGCAGAACATCTGCCTGAAGAGAAGCTTTATGGTTCAAAGGAACTGCTGGGAATAACCTCATGGCTTCACACAAGGCTCCATGCAGATAAACAAGATTACTAATATTGGTAGCATCAAATAGCCTGATATCATCTTTCTCATTGCTTTTGAAATCCAAATTCTTCTTGATCTCTTCTTGGATCTTGAGTCCTGCTGATGGATGAGTTGCAATAAGCCAGAAAAACCAAGATAGAGTAGCGCTTGTGGTGTCTCTAGCCGCAAACAGTAAATTCATTACAGTGTCTTTCAAAAATTTGTCAAAGTTACCAGAAGGTGTAGTAATTCCTTTGTATGCATGCATGAAGTTCGTTAACAAGTCAAAATCATCCTCACTCTCTGTTTCTGTGACAAGATCATCACTTGTTGAGCTTTTGCTTAACATCTCACGTTTCAATGCTACGCAATGTACCACGAGACTATTCAGTTCATCTGAAGCTTTCTTCATCTTCTTCTCTAGGCCGATCTGCAGCCATTTTTTTAGCTTCCAATAACTTACTGGCAGAATATGTCTATAAAAAGCCCCTGTTTCAGTAATGTCAAATGCTTTTTCAGCCTTGACATGATATGCTTTGTCATCCGTAGCATGCATTGAATCAATAGAAAGGCAACATGGATCATAGCCTAAGATCAACTTGCAGCTTGTATCATAAGTAAACTTTTGAAGTAAATCAGCCAGATCAATTTCTATACACTCACCTGCTACACGGTCCAAGATTGGGATTAATCTCTTTTCCACCTCCCCCCAACTAATGCTTTCCAAGAATGTACGGAACTTAGAATGATTTAAGAGGAACATTGTAGTTTTCCTCTGGAGTTCCCACAAACTCGCATCCGTATTGAATATTCCCTCTCCTAGAAGCTCAAATATCTGATTGAACTTGGGACCTTTCGGGTAGTTTGAGAAGTTCCTGCTCAAAATGTATTGAATATTAGCAGGATCACAAGTGAATATTTCATCTGAACCAGCAAAACAATGCCTCTTAATAACAAAAGTGCCTCCTGATTCTTGAAGAAGCTCGGTTACAAAATCATGCATGCGATGAGCATTCGATATAAGCCCGGGCATCATACCAAGAAAAGGCCAATTTGTGGGAAATTTAGGGTGCTTCTTAATAAATTTCAAGTGAAGATAAATAACAAGAAGAGAGCAGAAGGTAGCTACAAGAATCGGTAGATATGATTCGAGGGTTTCAAGAGATAGTGCCATTGGAGCTTTTTTTTGGGTTATGATTCTTTCTATCCAACAAACATAATTTATATAGGAAAATACTTGACCAGTGTCAAGGCTGTTCTTGATTTGCATATTTGCGTAGCATTATCTGACTAGTCAAGATTGGATAATACTACTCTAAATAATCATTAATGGAATTGCATCAATCAAGCAAATAAAACGTATAACATAAAGGGGGTCAATTTAAGGCTTTTTCATAAAGTGCTACAAATTTGTAGTTGAACATTTCTTGGAGATTCTTCAGTTTTCTAACAAGTAGTATGTGGAAATTTTTTCAAAACAAGACTTAAAATTTCAGTTACATATCTCCATAATTACTTAAGATTTATGAGAATATTAACTCCAAGATCAAATGTGGTAATATCATACCACTTTCTATGTTTTTCTTTGAAATAGAATTATATCTTCTTTGCTTTTGAATCACATTATCAAAATTATTTATGTATTGTATTGTATTGTTGTTTTGATACGAAGAATATTCATAGCATCAAATGGTTAGTGAGCATTTAAAATTTTAATTTTTGTATCTCACACTACCTTTGAGTTAAGTCCTTTAGACTTCTCTTTTCTAATACATATATATTCACTTTTTCTACTTGGTTTCCGAATCAATCCTTTGAGTCAATATTCATTTTCTGATTAGTAACCGTAGAATATCTTCAATGATTATCACAATTGTTGGGAATCAAAGATGTGTTCAATGCTAGAATTTACAGATAAATCAAAAAGGCCTCTAAAGGAAACATGTGTATCGGCCTACAAATTGAAGTTCTTGGAATAAAATGGCCCAGTTTTGTGCACCCCGCAGCCATTTTTGCGGGCTCAATACATATCTGATGTGACGATCTATATTCATTTATTTTACTATTAGATTTGGATCTGGATAAATTAAGATTAAAATTTTTACAAGCATCTATTAGGAGCTTAGATCAGATATGTGATTTGTTTAATATATTCTTTAAAAAAATCAACTTGAATTAAATTAAAGGCTACTTAAAATGAAGAAGAAAGTAATCAAATAACAGTATTTAAAGTTTAAAATTCAAACTATATCATAATATTAGAAGTTTAAGCACGTATAAAAATTAAATTTTTTTTTATAATAAATATGAATAAAAGATAATGATACTCCATAGGTCACTGATAATACAATGCTTCCGGAAGTAGACGAATGAAACCTGGCATCTCGAAATTAAATCACAAATTAAATTAGCAAACAAAATATCATATTCTATCATATCCTATATTATAATACCAGAGTCTACTAAGGTATGTGATTAATAAATTAAAAATTAGAAATTATTTTAGAACCAATCAGAATTCAGGAATTAAATTCTGACCAATCGTAACAAGATTAAAACTTCCCTTATCATTTTTTATAATAATTAGTTAATTATACCGTTGAGTTAACCAATCACATATTTTTCTATTCAATTTTAACCAATGAGAGACCTTGCCTAAAAAATAAACCAATCGAATTACAAATCTCCTATTTCCATACATACTCTTCCTTCCTTATCAATCAAATTACAAATCTCCTATTTCCATACATACTATTCATTCCTTATAATATTCGAGTATAACTAGGTATGCAGTTAACCAATCAGAAAATTTAAAATAATTTTAGACTAATAAAAAAAACTTCTAAATTTTAGACTAATTATATTATATTAAAAATTTCATTACCATTGTCATCCAATTACACTAACCATAATTAGTTAATAATTCTATTTTAAATATAGTAGTTATTTAAATTTAACATATTCATATATTATTACTGTTATGGGGAGAAATTGGTATAACAATATTTTGGAGGTTTGCTGGAATCACGGAGCAAAATACGGATATTTTGCTAAGAACACGAAGAACACGAGATGAATTTGGATGTATGTTGTGACTAATCTTGCTGACTGACTTGTAGAATGCTCAGAGAAAACATATGTATTCTCTCTTGTACAAACTGTTACTCTGCCAAAACAAGAGGCCTACGTACCCTATTTATAGGGATTCAAGCCACACGTAGTTCTTGGGGAACAAATTACCCTAATGGGCTAGGGTTTTGTTTGGTCCATCGAGGTCCAGACCCATAAGCCGTGGAGATTATTTGTAAAAAGCTCGTCAAGACCACAACCTAAGCCTAAAAGGCTATAGGATGGTCGTAAGACAAGGCACTAACCCCTAGGGAACATCATGGAGGCCCTGTGTGGCCTCATATGCGTTCCCAAAGGGGTCATGTGTGAGATTATAGAGACCAGGCCCATGCGACCCCCAGAGGGGACCACAACCATGGGTCTTATAGTGGAGAGCCCCCTGGTGGGATGAGGCTCGCTAGTAGTCATATAATGAGGCGCCCCTAGAAGGGTTGGCCCACAGGTCTTTTTAGTGTGATGCGACCCCAAGGACAGGCTCGCTAGTATAGCGACAGCGACCCAAAGGCTCGCTGGCGGCCCCTATTATTGAGGAGGCATGTGACCCCTCCAAAGGTGTGCCACGTGTCCCCAATCGCCAGGGTGCCCTAATCAAGTATTGGGCTATCAATCTTCAATTGACAATCACATTTGGGCTCATTTGTGAGGCCCACAATTGAATGGATCATAATGGGTCTGTTTAAGACCCATGCCCAAAAACGGGCATAACAACTACCCCCGAATCTACGTGGCCGCTAAGAGCGTTATGTAGACTCCAAAACGAGGCCTTCCTTTGCACAAATGTTGTGCCTCGAGATCTGTGCCCAACGGCTGGGATCGTGACACCTGTCCCATGCATTCTCTCTCCTCCGCTGCCTATAAATATGTGGGATTTCAAATTCATTTCCCACTTTACTCACAAACACCTTGCTGAATTGCCGCTGGACTGCGGAGATATCAAAACAGCTAACATTCGAAGAACAACAAGGATTGTCTACAGGTGCGAGACCAGTTCTTCATCAAATTCTGCATAAAGTAAGCTTTTTGATCTTCAATCTTTATATTTCAACTTCATTTTTGTGTTTTTGCACATACACTCACGCGAGGATGCGATCCCAAAGTAGTTGGATAACGACCCTTCTGTATGTAAAGAACGAGCCCCCTTGTAGATATAGGATATGAGCCCAATGACATGCGACCCCCCCAAGGTGCGACCCCCTAGGATGCGACCCCTTAGGATGCGTGTGCGATGCGAGGACACTAATCATTTTTCCTTATATCAATATTTTTTTATCTTTTGTAAGGGCACACACTAACTATGCACCATCTTTTCAGATGTCAAGTGACGCCTCTTCTAAAACGTCATCCCCATTGAGACGCTTCCCCCGCGAGCAGTGAGGCTCCGCTGAGTTTCAAAGAGAATTAAATGAGATGTCGGGTACCTCAAGACACCCACTCTCATCCAAGGTGATCATCAGCGAAGAGGCGGCCGCAAACATCGCTAGGGTCACGACAAGCGGCTCTGATTCCTTCAAATTGTTTCTGGATCCAGCCTGGTCGCTGGAGAACTATACAAGGGAGACTGACCCATATGCATGGAGATCTAAAAAGCCTTCAAGGGCCTCTAGCGAGTCCGTGGCCGGCCCGTTTGATGCCCCTGAATCCAGTCTGAACTATGCTGAGCAGGCCCAAAGAGACATCAAGAGGCTACTAGAGAGAGAGAGAGAGAGAGCGCAATCAGATCGTGAGCTGGCCCTAGCGTCCCTCATGACCCCATCACAATTGACAGTGAACCATCAGACGATGACGACTACGAAGAGCCTGAGTTCGCTGATGGCGACCTGGATGAAGTCAACAAGATAATCAATGTATGTGATTATAATTATGTATCAGAGGCGAGTCCAAGTCCCTTCGTTCCTACCCCTCAGCCAACAATATTTGTAGGCGGCCCCCATCCTGATGAAGCGACCGCTCAAGGCATAAAGCCAGGGTCGCCTCACAAATTGGCTTGCAGAAAACAGGCTACGACCCTGACAGCGGACACCCTGGTGAACCTGATCGACCAATACCATCTAGAAGGCAAAATTATCCTTCCACTTCCTCACATGAGATGTTACCGCTTCAACCACCCTCAGAATGGTGGCCGCGTGCCCCGAATGGTTCTGTCAGCATTTTTTCCAAGGGTTGGGGTCGCTTCCCCTTCCATCCATTCATCATTGATGTATGTCAAGAATATAACCTGGCCCCAATGCAGATAAACCCCAACAGCTTCAGGTCCATGATCGCCCTATACATCATATATCACAAGGATAAATTCCCGCCTATTACCGCGAGGATGATGGGATACTTCTTTCAAATGAAACGAGCCCCCAAAAGAGATTTTGGGTTCGTCTATTTTTCTGTATGGCCCGAGTACAATAAGAAGGATTTGATATGGGGGCACCAAGCAACGCGGGCCCGTGGAAAGAGGCATATTTCTATGTCCAAGACGTGCCGCGAGTCCCCACTACTTTCAACTATCTTCCTGGTAAGAAGATCACAAATGACCCGCTTTTCAATTTTCTTTTTAACTTGATTTCTGTCTCTAACATGTTTAGGGTCGCAGCTAGTCAGGTGCGAACCCAACTGACTGGTATTGCAAAGAGTAACGCTGATAAGGTGATCAAACTTCCACGTGACAAGAGGAACATTAGGATGCTCCTGACTACCGCTAACTTAATAGAATGCGGTTTTTTGAAACCAGGGGCGCACACGACCCCTCTAACCAAGGCCTCTACCTCAAAGCAGACCTCAAAACGTGCGACCCATAAAGAGGCCACGGTTGACGAAGAAAGTAAGAATTAACCTTAAGTAGCTGATGATCGCTTTCCTTGTTTCCTTTTACTTTTCTCGCATTATATTCATATCTGCTTGCATTTTCTTTTATTACTTGTTCTAAGTAGCGACCATGTTTACTTTTCAGGCATGTCAAAGAACACAACGGCTCCTCCCTTCCCCGAAGATGACGAGGATATTTTGATCATGCCGCCTCCTCAAAGTTCAAAGGGAATCATCATCAAGACTCCCCTAGCTCAAATTTCTGCTGCCAAGGAGCCCAGCGACCCCAAGAAGCGAAGCGAACCTGAAGAGACAAGGCTTGATGAGCATGGCCAAAAGCGCCAAAAGTCAGGCAAGGGAACCGGGGCCGCTACTCCTAACACCTCAGTGGTCCATCAAATGTTTGCAAAGATGGGCCATTAGAATGCCACTGAAGCTGATGTCCACAACTGGTGTAACGCCAGTGTTAAAGATTCAATTGATGCGACCACAAAAAGGCTTGCTGAAGCCTTTCTCCGCCAAGCCTCTCATGCCAAGGAGATGAAGAACTTGTCAAGAGATAACAAGATCTTCAAATTCAAGCTCACAGAAGCTGAAAATGTCAAGATAAAGATGATGGAGTCTCATAAGCTCGCCATAAAGCAAGAAACCGAGAAATTAAAGAAAGATCTCCGCGAGGCCAGGGATGAAATCAAGAAACTTGAGAAGGCTCGCGAGGAAGATACTGCTCAGGCCAAGGTCGCCAAGGAGAAGCTTGAAAAGGACATTGCTACCTTTCAAAAAGAGAAAAAAGATCTTGAAGAATAGTTCAAGGCCCAGGGGCAGAAAATCTTCATGAAAAAATTTATCCACAAGGTCCCTGACTTTGATTGGGCTATCTTCGGGGTCGCTGTGGCTGGGTATGCTGAAGACTTGAAGGTGGAGCTTGTAGAGGAAGCCACCAAGCAAAGAGAGGAACTAGCAGCCAAACAGGCAGAAGCGTCCGCAAAACAGCTTCAAGAGGGGGACGCAGGGCGGGCCCAAGTTGATGCTGGTGCGCACGACACTTCAGAACGTTCGAATGCTGAGGCCTAGTTTTTTTTTTAACTTATGAACATTTGCTTTGCTGAACAAGGGGTGAGTGCTCCCTTAACGCTCCACAATTGTAATAACTTTTTAACAATTCTGGGTTCGCTTTGTGACCCGTAACTTGCTGCTACTTTTGGCCCTATATTGGGCGTATTTAAGTGACCCTAAGTTTATTTGTGAGTTCAAATGACTTCTTTGGGGGCGCTATAGCGACCCAAAGTCAATTTTTAAAAATAAATGACTTACTTGGGGGCGCTATGGCGACCCTAAGTCAATTTTTAAAGATAAATGACTTATTTGGGGGCGCTATAGCGACACCCTAATTCAATTTTTAAAGATAAATGACTTATTTGGGGGCGCTATAGTGACACCCTAAGTCAATTTTTAAAGATAAATGACTTATTTAGGGGCGCTATAGCGACCCTAAGTCAATTTTTAAAGATAAATGACTTATTTGGGGCGCTATAGAGACCCTAAGTCAATTTTTAAAGATAAATGACTTATTTGGGGGCGCTATGACGACCCTAAGTCCATTTTTTAAAGATAAATGACTTATTTGGGGGCGCTATAGTGACCCTAAGTCCATTTTTTTAAAGATAAATGACTTATTTGGGAGCGCTATAGCTACCCTTGGGGGTGCTATGGCGACCCTAAGTCAATTTTTAAAGATAAATGACTTATTTGGGGGAGCTATAGCGACCCTAAGTCAATTTTTAAAGATAAATGGCTTATTTGGGGGCGCTATGACGATCCTAAGTCCATTTTTTTAAAGATAAATGACTTATTTGGGGGCGCTATAGCGACCCTAAGTCAATTTTTAAAGATAAATGACTTATTTGGGGGCGCTATGGCAACCTTAAGTCCATTTTTTAAAGATAAATGACTTATTTGGGGGTGCTATAGCGACCCTAAGTCAATTTTTTAAAGATAAATGACTTATTTGGGAGCGCTATAACGACCCTTGGGGGTGCTATGTGAAAGATATCTTGCTCTTTTAGGATTTTGATATTTATTATATTATTAAGAAATTAATAATAGGTCACTTAGTACCTCCCACTAGGAGTCAAGGTCCTATTTAGCGACAAGTCAAATGTTG